>ML307762.1:0-49779 GCA_005239505.1 Nicotiana paniculata | reverse complement strand
CGATCGCGACCTCCACCACGCGATCGCATAGAACAAAACTCTGCAATCCCCAGCTAAACCTACGCGATTGCATACTTACTCACGCGATCGCATGGAAGAACACCAGAACCTTCACACCAGCAAAAATCTGCCAACACCAAGTCCAAGAATTGGTCTGTTAATACCCCTGAAACTCACCTGAGGCCCTCGGGACCTCAACCAAACATGCTAACACATCCCATAACCTTATTCAAACTTAGTCGATTCTTCGAACCACTCAAAACAACACCAAAACATTAAATCAACCTCGGATTCAAGCCTAAGAACTTAGAAACTTTCAAATTTCGTCAATGATACCGAAACCACCCAAAACACGTCCAATTGAATTGAAAATTTGCACACACATCCCAAGTGACATTGCGAACATGTCCAACTGTCGGAATTCCATTCTGACCCCGATAGCTAATTTTTCACTGTCGACCGAAAATTTTCAAAAATAAAATTTCGCCAATTCAAGCCTAATTTTACCTGGGGCCTCAAAATAACATTCCGAACACACTCTTAAGTCCCACCTAACGAAGCTATCCGAGCTATAAAATCCACATTCCGAGGTTGTTTACTTATAAGTCAACTTCCGGTTGACTTTTCTAACTATAAAGCCAACTTAAGAGAACAAGTGTCTAATTTCTCTCCACAATCACTCCGAACCCGAGCCAAACGCCCCAACACAACATTAAAGAGCTGAACAACACATAATAAAGCAGAAACAGGAGAAAGGGGCTAAACTCTCGGAACGACTGATCGGGTCGTTACAACTATGAACAAAAATCGAAAAACCTACTAAAATTTTGACTTACATTGAAAGCAAGAGTAAACATGCAGAACCTGTGTTTGAGAAGAAATGGTATTTCGAGAGGTGGGTCAATGCATTGAGAGCCGAGTGCAATAGGAAAATGAGCTAAGAAGCGGGTCAGTGTATTATGGATTATGGGCCATTAGATGCAATATGTTTGGGCCGGAGGGACATTTCGGATCCAGGGGAAAACATGGGCTATTAAAATTTTGAGGGACTATACTAGGTAGTTTTCTCTTCTTTAATGTTGCTAATTGCCAGAAAGTGCTAAGCCAATACAGCTTTTATTCCGAAAGCTACTTTTATCTATTTCTGCTTCTACTCAAAAGCATTTTTTTTCTTCTAAAAACTCGCCTAAACACTTCAACTTAAAAGACCCTTAGTTGATAGCTCTTATTAGGACTTTGTTTCCTGCAGATTATGTACTTCCAAATATCCGGGAAAAGCCATTATAGGATGGATAACAAATTATGAAATACAATCCTGATAAGAAGGTAGGCAAACACACACTTGAGACTCCATTGCAAAACCAGTATCTCAAAATAAAATCCATACATCAAGAAAAGGAGAAATACTGAACCCACTTATACCCTAAACTTACAGTCCAAACTAAATTTTAGTAAGCAGAATGGCTACCGGACAACTCGACTAATTTTACTTGCTGTTCACTTCCCCATTGATCTCTGCAGGAAACCTATTTACTTTCATTTAGCAAGTTACTCTGCCCATGTTTTAACTTAGAAACTTTGGTTCCGAACAGCAGCTCAGACGCCCCGAGACCACATATAAGTTTTGAGTGGATGGCTGGTAACTGAGTTTATTGGATACCAAGAGAACAAGGATGCAGACCAAAAATACGGGTAAATTAGAGAGAGCCTACAGGCGTTGAGAGGCCATTCTTCGTTTTCTTAGTCGTTCAGCTACGATGAAGGAAAGTTCAAGAGACTGAGAAGCATTCAATCTTGGGTCACAATGTGTGTGGTAGCGAGAGCCCAAATCATCGTAGGTTACTGTTCGTGATCCGCCAATGCATTCAGTCACATTTTGACCGGTCATTTCTAGATGGATACCACCAGGGTGGCTCCCTTCTTGCTCATGCACATCGAAGAAAGCTCGGACCTCGGCCTGTCAGTTCAGCACAATATGACATTCAGATACAAGCTTTTAACTTTCATATAAGAAAAAACAGAAACTACTGAAATCAAAGTCTGTTTATAAATATAATGAACTTTCAAAAACATAAAATCATTTTCAGCTCTTTTTTGGGTGAAAACGCTCACAGATGAGAATTACCAGGATTGAATCGAAAGCACGGGTTTTGAGTCCACAGGGTGCCTTTATGGTGTTGCCGTGCATCGGGTCACAAACCCAGGTAACAATCTGTCCAGCTCCTCGAACTGCCCTGATCAAGTGGCAAAGCTTCACTCTCATATTCTCAGCACCCATTCTCACAATTACAGTAATTCTTCCGGGCTTATTGGTTGGGTTCAGGATGTCAATGAGTTTAACTAGCTCATTTGGATCCATCTTTTGGCTCACCTGCAATAAATTTCCATCTTCAGGCAACTTATACATATATAATAACAGGCAACTCCATTTTTATTAATATTACGGGAGAGGTAAACATCAAATGATGCTGTAGATAAAGATATCAGAATAACTAAAGAGATCATATTCATGGCTTATATTTTCGGTCACCACGTACATTCAAGCACAGTTTGGAAGGAAAGTGTAAGGGTGCTTCAGTAAGGTTAACTTTATTGATCAATTTCAGCTACAAACATTTCTAAATCATACAAATGGTCCCACATTTTATCTACTAGTACAAATCTTGCTTTGCGCGAGAATTTCCAACAATAACACTAACAGGCAACATTACACTTCACAATTATCAATGGGATAAATAAGAGGAAGTGATTAAAACAAAAGGAACTTCAACGGAGATGCATAACTTATTCTTTTCAGGAGCATAAATAGTGGAGAATTGGAGATGCATTAATTCAAAACTTCTTTTTGAAATGGAAAAAAAAAAATTAGAACTAATGCATTAGTTCTAAAATCAAACTACTAATGCATTAGTTCTAAAACATAATGAACTTTGCAACGAACAGAGTAAATTAGTAATACTTCTATTAGCATATAGCACTGGATTTCTGAAACTGCTTTAAGCTATGCATACCTTTATGCCAAGTGGGTTTGCTACTCCTCTCAAGAACTCAACATGAGCACCGTCAAGTTGCCTGGTTCGTTCCCCAACCCAAATCATGTGAGCGGAACAATCATAGAAAAGACCAGAAGTTGAATCCTCCCTTGTAAGTGCTTGTTCATAAGGAAGAAGCAAGCACTCGTGGGATGTCCAAAAATCAGTTGTTGCCATGATAGGGTGGTCAACTGTGAGTCCAGCAGCAGCCATGAATCCCAAGGCTTCATCGACTCTGTGAGCTAGTTCTTGATACCTGCAAAATATTCCCCAATATAAACATATTAGACTTAACATCGTCTTCACTAACCCAATCTACACTGCAGAATATGCAATTGAAATTGACACTTGAAGTCGTAAAGGCAAAAACTTGGCAGATTTGGCCAGTGGCGGAGCCGGGATTTCTACTTATGGGTTCTGCATTTTAGAACGACGACTTCAAGTGCTAATAACTGAGTTATAAATTTAATATCTGTACATTACTTAATAAATTTCCTGACACAAATACATTATTTGACCAGAAGCTATTGGGTTCGGCCGAACCCGTATATTAGCTTCTATCTCCGCCCTTGACTTCAGGCCCAAGTCCAATTGAGAAGTCATTAAAATGATATAAAGTTGCAGTGCTATAGACCAAGCACAACCATGGAACTCTTTCCAATTTTCATCTCAGAAAGACATTCGGTAGCCGCGTAAAACAAGATTAACTGCTGAAGAAGAGAATCTGCCATAAACTTAAAGATTACAGTTTTCATACCTATCTCCTTGCTCACTGTTCTCTACAAAATCAAGATTCCATTCGGTGACCCTCTGCATTGCAGCATAACCTCCAGTAGCAAAAGCCCTAAGAAGGTTAAGAGTCGCAGCAGATTGCATGTAAGCCCTAATAAGCCTATGAGGGTCTGGAATTCTTGACTTCTCATCAAATGTATCACCATTAATGTTATCACCCTTGTAACTTGGCAGCTTCACTCCATCAATCTCCTCAAACGGATCTGACCTTGGTTTCGCAAACTGACCAGCCATTCTTCCAACCTATTATT
The DNA here is from genome assembly GCA_005239505.1 of Nicotiana paniculata. Classification (NCBI taxonomy): domain Eukaryota; kingdom Viridiplantae; phylum Streptophyta; class Magnoliopsida; order Solanales; family Solanaceae; genus Nicotiana; species Nicotiana paniculata. Next base: position 45,704 of record ML307762.1, on the reverse strand, counting down.
AACCATGTAACAATCTAAGCTTAATTATATATCATATTAAAATATAGGGATGGAAATACTGAAATATTGGTCGAAATAGCTAGACAAAGAACCTAGTCTCAAAGCTTAAAATTTGATTAGCTAAATGAATTGAACTCTTGATAGTTGTAAAAATTGCATAGCAATATAACAGTGTCAAACATTTTGGAACATCCAAAAATGAAATTACTTCTATGACATATTTGAAAAAGAAAATGAGTGCAAACACAATGGCCACCATATCCACATAAATCCATAAAAATGAGAACTAAGAAACAGAAGAACCCACATTTTGGCCAACTAAAACACAGAATTTGAGTATAAGAGTCATAAAAATTGAATATTGGTTACATTAAGCAACAGGAACACACATTTTAGCTAATCATAACACAAAATTAGAATGAAAGAGTTGTATGGGCCAAAATCTGGCTAAGGAAATTCGGCACGAAGAGGTGGTCAATCACGATGACTGTGTCTCATCATGGGCGACTAGGCCAAGGTCGACCAGAGCTTGACAATATGGAACTGCCGAGTAAGTTCCTAAGGCTGAGGACGAGCAGCAAGAGAAGGAACAACGGCTAGAATAGCTTCGGGGGCTTTCAAAGGGAATATTCGGTTGAATATTCCCTCTTCTGTACCTTTTTTTAGGGTTTTTGGGAATATCCCATATAAATAGTAGGAGAGATAAGGCAAAAGGCATGTAATATTACATTTGATAAGAACACTTTTGAAAAGTAAGCTCTCCAGATAAATACAAAGAACAAATTTTTGAGAGAGATTCGATCTTTATATTCTATCTATTGTCATTTCCATCAGATCCAAGAAAGTGTATACTATTCTCTCGCATTTTTGTCATTCATCGTTGTCAGAAGAAGGAATCATTCACATCATTCAATATTGGGTGAATCTTCTTCCTTATTTACATTTAGAGTTATATATTGCTTGTCATTATTCTCACCTCATTCAATATTGGCAACATTTATTGTATATTGCATTAAATCCATTTAACGCGGTCTCACATTATCCGTATAAACTGATTTCAGATCTAGAAGTTATTATCTTTAACTAGAATTAACCCGTTATCTTCTTATCTAATTAGTTTAACAAAAGGTTTTATACTTTTTGGTCAAACAAGAGTCATAAAAATTTAATCTTGGTTATCTTAAACAACAGAAAAACACACATTTTAGCTAATCATAACACAGAATTCGAATATAAGAGTCATAAAAATTCAATCTTGGTTATCTTAAACAACAGAAAAACACACATTTCAGCTAATAAACTGAATTTAACAGGCATAAAAATTAAATCTTGATTACCTTAATCACAGGAACTTGACCACCAAACATAAGAACAACACTCATCTGAAGAAGTATCCTAAAAGTATCACGAATATTATTAGCATTAAATTCCTTAAAACTCTCAGCACAATCACCACCTTGTAACAAAAAAGCTTTCCCTAAAGCAGCTTCACCAAGTTTCTCTTCTAAATTCCTAGCTTCACCAGCAAACACAAGTGGAGGATTAGATTCAAGAGTTTTGAGCACAGATTCAAGTTCTTTTTCATCTGGGTATTCAGGTAATTGCAAAGCCTTTTTGCTTTTCCAAGAATCAAGACTCCATTGGGTTTTTTTCAACGGCTGTGAAGCAGTTGCTGTTTTGGCGGGCTCCGCCGCATGTACGGCGGAGATGGGGTGGCGCCGCCCATGTTGGGGGTTGTGAAAAAGAGGAATACGGGGCTGAGGTAATGAGGGGTTGTGGAGAAGGTGAGATTGAACAAGGGATTTTGATGATGACAATGATAAGGTGTTTGATAAAGCCATTTTCTGAATTCTTGATTCCTCTTTTTCTCTCTACAAAAAAAAAAAGATAACAACTTTTTCTGTATCGGTAAGTAGAGAAAAAGAGGATCTCTGGAAGGAGGAGATCTGAAATTGGGTTTAGGATTATTTATATATGATGTAGGATTCTTGGGGGTAGATTTTGCTGACGAGTAGGTGTAGAATTTGGTGGGTGGGTGGTATTTTGGTAAATAATCTGTAAAAAAAGGGGTAAAGATATTGTCGAGTGACAACAAAAATTGGGGGTGTGTCGGTTGTATATTTTGATGAAACTCGAATTGTCGTACTTGTTCCTAGATACGGACATTAGTTTATTTGTTGTTTTATTTTTCCTATTAATGGAAAAGCTTCAAATTTGTCATAATTATTTGAAAATTTTAAGTTATATAAAAAAAAAATTAACTACCCAAGTAACTCAAATAATATCGATGGACAAGTCCTCTTAAAAAGTGTGAATTTTATATATTTAAGATAAAATAATTTACACGATATAACTAATAAATGTGGTCTCACAATGTAAAAGTTTTCGATGGGCAAGTCTTCTTAAAAGTGTGAAAACTATATTTCTAAGATAAGATAGGTTACTCCATATAATAAATTAATGAGGTCTGATAGTGTAAAAAAAATATATGTTAATATTGTATATAACTTAAACTCGTATGTGAAATGGTGTGGATTTGCTCTCTCTTATAAATGGATCAAATGTGCTCTTATTGTGATCAAAATGGGTCGTATATGCCCTTATTATGGTCTAGTTATATTTACTTATTTAGCGATTTTTTTATTTATATATTTAAGTTAAACTAAGTTATTCGATATAATAGATAAAGATGGTATGACAGTGTAAAAATCATTATGTTGATATTGTATATAACTTAAACTCTATGTGAAATGGTTTGCATTTGTTCCCTCTTATTAAATGGATCAAATATGCCCTTATTGTGATCAAAATGGGTCCATTGCAAGGTATGGACTTCAGTCCCACATCGGTATTGCAATGTGATGATGTGGGGTTTATATAGCTTTGAGCTCTCCTACCTTAATAGCTAGCTTTTGGGGTGTAATTCTCCCTGGGTGTATCAATGGTATCAGAGATACCCACTGCCTCCCGTGTCCATCGTGCCATAGATGATGACGTCGGTATTGCAGTGTTCGTCCGGGGCTAGAAAATTCTAGCGCACAGCGGGGCGTGGTGATTTGTTATGGTCTATTGCAAGGTATGAGACTTGAGTCCCACATCGGTATTGCAATATGCTGATGTGAGGTTTATACAGCCTTGGGCTCTCCCACCTTCATAGCTTACTTTTGCGGTGGAGTTCTCCCTGGGTTGTATCGGTAAAAATAGCACGGGCTAGCCAGTTTTCAGACTGGTCATTCAAAAATAGCCAACATGTTCGGTGCACCTGTGTGTGAACTTTCAGCATATTATACTGGAACTTCAACATGCGAAAAATTCTAGCATAATATACTGGAAATTCGAGCACTTACATATGAACTTCCAGCATATTATGCTGGACCGGTATACTTTGCCGGACCTCCAGTATAATATACTGGAGTTCCAGTATACTTATGCTGGAACTCCAGTAGATTTTGAACAGTGTTTTCGTTCAGATTTATCTTTACATGAAAAGTGATTAAATTTCGATTACTTTTGAAACAATGACTATTTTTGAGTGACCACTTGTTTGTACTACCCTTATTATGGTCTAGTTATATTTTACTATTTTTTTGTGGAAGAGTAAGTTTTAAGGCTTAGGATAAAAGTATCAACTATATATATACAAAAAAAGATTATATTTCATATATGTTATAAAATAAAAGTAATTTAGTAAAATATAAATATGAAACAAAGATAGAAGAAGGAGTATTTCACTTCTTTTGATGTGTCTTTACAATGTCATTTACATAACCTTTTATAGGCACAAAAAGTAAAAATCACTATAGTAAAATAGTATAAAGGATGGACATAAAGTGGGAATCCATCCACAAACTATTCATACATGGGCTTCATCCACAAAATATTTACAACACTCTCCCTTGGATGACCATGTACAAAAAATTATTAAGAGCTTAATAGAAAAAAAAATGTGGGAAATACATAGTTATTAGCAATACGCATTACTTGCTGCCTCATTAAAAACCTTACCAGGAAAACCCAATGGGACAAATCTTAGTTAAGAAAAAAAGAGTACAACGCGTATTTTTACTCCCTCTGATTAACATATCACTTAAGATATCGGAGACACTGCATTCCAATCTTGTATATTAACTTCTCAAATGTTGAGGTTGACAATGCCTTAGTAAACAGATCCGCCAAATTATCATTTGAACGAACTTGTTGAACATCTATTTCACCATTCTTTTGAAGATCATGAGTGAAGAAGAATTTTGGTGAAATATATTTTGTTCTGTCTTCTTTAATATATCCTCCTTTCAGTTGAGCTATACATGCAGCATTGTCTTCATACAATGTTGTTGGAGTATTTTCTTTCAAAGAAAGACCACATGTTTCCTGAATATGTTGAGTTATTGATCTTAACCAAACGCACTCTCGACTTGCTTCGTGAATGGCTATTATCTCTGCGTGATTTGAAGAAGTAGCAACCATAGTTTGTTTCGTTGAACGCCATGATATGGTTGTACCTCCACTTGTAAACAAATAGCTTGTCTGAGATCGAGCTTTATGGGGATCAGACAAATATCCTGCGTCTGCATAACCAATCAAAGATGACTTGGATCCATTTGGATAAAATAAACCCATATCAATGGTCCCTTGGAGGTATCTGAATATATGTTTAATACCATTCCAGTGTCTTTGTATTGGCGAGGAACTAAATCTTGCCAATAAGCTTACTGAGAAAGCTATATCTGGTCGGAAATTATTGGCACGATACATTAATGCCCCAATTGCACTAAGATATGGTACTTCGGCACCAAGAAGCTCTTCATCACTTTCATGAGGTCGGAATGGATCTTTCTTTATATCAAGTGATCTCACTACCATCGGGGTACTCAACGGATGTGCTTTATCCATATAGAATCCCTTTAAAATCTTTTCGGTATATGTTGATTGATGGACAAATATTTCATCTTTCATATACTCAATTTGTAGACCAAGACAAAATCTTGTTTTTCCAAGATCTTTCATTTCAAATTATTTCTTCAAACAGTTTACTGCTTTTGGAAGCTCCCTAGGAGTTCCAATGATATTTAAATCATCAACATACACGGCGATTATAACAAATTCAGATCCAGACCTTTTTATAAAGACACAAGGACAAATTGGATCATTCTTGTACCCTTCTTTCAACAGGTATTCACTCAGGAGATTGTACCACATACGACCTGATTGTTTCAATCCGTATAAAGATTTCTGAAGCTTTATTGAACAAGTTTCACGAGAACTTTTATGTGCTTTTGGAACTTTATATCCCTCAGGTATTCTCATAAAAATTTCATTATCTGATGATCCATACAAATAGGCTGTGACAACATCCATTGGACACATATCAAGTTTTTCATGCACTGCCATATTTATGAGATACCTGAAGGTGATAGCATCCACTACAGGAGAATATGTCTCCTTATAATCAATGTTAGGCCTTTGTGAAAACCCTTGTGTCACAAGTCGTGTTTTATATCTAACGAATTCATTTTTATCATTTCGTTTTCGCAAAAAAATACATTTGTACCCTACTGGATTTATACCTTCAGGTGTTCGAACTATGGGTCCAAAGACTTCACGTTTTCCAAGTGAAGTTAACTCTACCTAGATAGTGTATTTCCATTTTGGTCAATCATTTCTCTGTCTACATTCATCGACAGATTTTGGTTTAAGATTCTCATCTTGTTGCATTATTTCAACAACAACATTATAAGCAAAAATGTTATCGATAACAATTATTTCGGTTCCATCTTTTTCCCATTGAGACGTATCTTATTGATATCTCTTCATTCTCATTATTTTCAGGTACCTGGACCTCCCCTAAGGTCTTATCATTTGTTAAGTCTCGGGACTCTTCTTGACCACTACCTCCGTGTTATGATCACTTTGATCATTTGCTCCTTTTCTTCTTCGAGGATTTTTATCTTTAGAACCGATTGGTCTACCACGTTTCAAGCGTGGCATAGACTCATTTGCCTTGTTTGATTGTCCTACCGGGATATCAACTCGAATTGGAGCATTAGCAGCTGGAATATGTGACTTAGTCACCCTTGGTAGGTCAGCGAATGCATCTGGCAATTGATTTGCAATATTTTGCAAATGAATAAAATTTTGAACCTCTTGTTCACATTGATTTGTTCGGGGATCTAAATGAGATAGTGATAATTCATTCCAATCTATCTCTTTTTCCAGCTGCTTATTTTCTCCCCCTAATATTGGGTATACTGATTCATCAGAATGGCAATCAGAAAATCTTGTCGTAAATAAATTTCCAGTCATCGATTCTAGATATTTTATAATAGAAGGAGATTCATATCCAACATATATCCCCAACCTTCTTTGAGGACCCATCTTTGTGCGTTGTGGTGGGGCAATTGGAACATATGTCGCACAACCAAAGATTCTAAGATGGGACATCTTTGGCTCCTGACCAAAAGTCAATTGCAATGGGGAGACTTTATGATAACTTGTGGGCCTTATCCGCACAAGTGTTGCTGCATGCAAAATAGCATGTCCCCATACTGAAATGGGAAGTTTTGTTCTCATAAGCATTGGTCTACCAATTAATTGGAGGCGTTTGATTAATGATTCTGCTAAACCATTTTGTGTATGAACATGAGCAACTAGATGCTCAATTATTATCCCAGTTGATATACAATAATCATTAAAGGCTTGGGATGTAAACTCACCAGCATTATCAAGACGAATTGTCTTAATTGCATAATCTGGAAATTATGCTCTTAGCTTTATTATTTGATCCAATAATCTCGCAAATGTCATATTGCAAGTTGATAGTAAGCATACATGTGACCATCTTGTAGATGCATCTACCAAAACCATATAATATCTGAATGGTCCACATGGGGGGTGAATGGGCCCACATATATCACCCTATATACGTTTCAGAAATACAGGGGATTCCATCCTAACTTTAATAGTTGATGGTCTAATAATTAATTTGCCTTGAGAACATGCAGCACAAGAGAATTCCTTAAATTAAAGAATCTTCTGCTTTTTCATTGAATGTCCATGTGAATTCTCAATTATTTTACACATCATATTAGAACTAGGATAGCCCAACCGGTCATGCCAAACAATAAAATTATCTTGATTAGTAAATTTTTCATTTACTACGACATGTGTTTCAATCCTGCTAATACTTGTGTAGTATAAGTCGGAGGAAAGAGTAGGTTACATTTCAAGCACATATTTCTTACTAGACATTATTGTAGTAATATAAAGATATTCAATCTTTTCATCACTTGTAGTCTCAATATGATAGCCATTTTGGCGAATATCTTTGAAACTTAATAAGTTTCTTTGAGATTTACTATAATATAGTGCTTCATCAATAACCAAATTTGTTCCTCCTGGTAGTAATAAATTGGCTCTTCCAGAACCTTCAATTAATCTTGTACTACCGGATATTGTATTAACATTGGCTGCTTTCATTACCAAATAAGAGAAATATCTGTTGTATCTTAAAATAGTGTGTGTTATAGCACTATCCAGAAGACATATATCATCTTTATTAATCTTGAGTCCAACTGAAAACTGGAGAATTTTCATATTCTTCATATAAAAAAAAAAATCAAAAAGTACATCATAAGAAATATGAAGACAAACAGAAAAGAACATTAAGAAATACATTAGGAATGTAGAAACTAGCAACACATGGTGCATTAGAAAAATATACTAAAAAAAAAAACAAACTAATTGCAAACATATAAAAAAATGACAACTTTTATTATAGATTTATTCCCCAGTAAGATGATTTGTTCTTCAGTCAATATCCTCAAAGAAATCTCTAGCTTCTAAATGAGTAATATTTGCTTGGCCTCCAAAATCATCATCTTTATACGCAAAATGTGCCTCAGAATCATATTTGTTTGAGGGCTCTGCTTCATCATCATTATTTTGAAAGGTCAAGTGTGCCTCCACATTATTTTCTTTCTTTCTGAGGGAGGCTTGATAAAGTTTGACAAAATGATCTGGTGTACGATAAATGCGTGCCCAATGACCTTTCATACCACGTCAGTGACACATACTAATTTTACCCTTTGAAGGATTAATTTGAGAACTATTATTATTCTCCAATTTATTTCCACCATAATGACGATAATTGTTTCGTTCCCTGCCACGTCCACGTTTACGACCATGTCCACGACCACGGTAATTATTTTATTTTCTTTCAAACTTATCATATGTTGCTACACATTCACTTCCGGGAATAGAGCTGACCCAGTGGGACGAGCTTCATGATTTTTTATTAATAGAGTATTATTCTGCTATGCCACAAGTAGGCATGTGATTAACTCAAAATATTTCTTAAAACCCTTTTCACGGTATTGCTGTTGTAGCACCACATTTGAAGCGTGAAAAGTAGAAAATATTTTTTCCAATAAGTCCTCGTCTGTGATAGTGTCTCCACATAATTTTAATAGAGAACTTACTTTAAAGATAACAGAATTATACTCACTTACGGTTTTAAAGTCTTGCAACCTTAAATGTATCCACTCACACCGAGCTTTCAGTAATACCGTAAGTTTTAGGTGGTCATATAGATCCTTTAAATTAGTCCATAATTCAAGTGGATCTTTTACGGTTAAATATTCAGTTTTTAACCCTTCATGTAGATGATGACGAAGGAAAATCATGGCCTTCGCTTTATCCTAATTTGATGCTTCATTTCCTTGTATAATAGTATTTCCAAGACCTTTAGCATCAAGATGAATTTCAGCATCAAGGACCCATGATAAATAATTCTTCCCGGTGATGTCAAGTGCCTCAAATCAAATTTTGATAAATTTGACATAGTAAAAACTATCATAAAAGATAAATAAATTAGAGAAATAATTATATTAATAAACAATTAATGAAACAAAAATGAGTAAGGGAAAAAGAGACGGAAATAAAGCTATATCATGTAAACAACCTACTATTTCCTATTATTCTAGCCACAAATTGGAAATAGCATACTGTTTATCACTATATATATATATATATATATATATATATATATATATATATNAAATTATTACTTGTCAATTCATTTCTCACAGTTCTTCAAAATGCCTTAAAGATATGTTTTGAAGGAGGAAGTCCATGAATATTATAAGTATGTCATCAGCGGGTAGCTAGTTTGATGACTTTGAGGTCATCTAAGAGTTGTGTACTGAAGAAAATAATTAGTTTATCACTGCAATGTACTTGCTATTAAGATGCCCAAGAGTCTGCAAACAGTGAGCATAAGATAGCACTACCATAACCAAAATGAATATAATGATACATACCTTAATAAAATATGGCTCAACTTAGCGGGGGTTAAGGATAAGATTAGAGATTCGTACTGATAATGTGTTATAAAATAAAAGCAATTTAGTAAAATGTAAATATGAAACAAAGATAGAAGAAGGAATATTTCACTTCCTTTGGTGTGTCTTTACAATGTCATTTACATAGCTTTTTATAGGCACAAAAAGTAAAAATCACTATAGTAAAATAGTATAAGGGACGGACATAAAGTGGAAATCCATCCACAAACTATTCATACATAGGCTTCATCCACAACCTATATTTACAACAATATATCATTTATCAAGGATCAAAATAGTTCAACTCCTATACTTTTAAGGATCATTTGGTCTTTCTTTTTTGGGTACATTTGATCATTTTATCTCACTACTGTATAAGATAAAATATTTTTTTTAACGAATGGTCTCTCAATTCCAAGCAAATAGTACACTTTTGGAATTGTGACTCATGTGCACTTTTCTTTTCTTTCTATTTGTCCCTTTTGTCTCCTGTCTTTTTCATGCCAGAAAAAAGAGGACAATGATTTGTAGCCTTTCCATCCTCTAAAACAATGTCATCCACACTCCACTTTTGAACTAAAAATTGGGTTGATTCTTATTTTGAGTCATACAATTTATTCAATTCAAATACAAATACTACTTATTATAAGGTCTATTTTAACCGTACATTCTAACCAAAATATAGAAATATGATGTCTAAGACACATATTATTCCTTTTGGGCCTAGACCAACACAGATTTATCATTCGGATTATGCCAGATCGAGTCTCAAAAACGCGTATATCATATGAACTTATGTAATACTTTATTTTCTCTTTAATTTATTTCGACGTGAGCTTCGCCTAAGGTGGCATGTGAACAAAGGGCGAAGCTAGTGTATAAATTACGGGTTCGACCGGTACAGTAATTTTAGTTCAAACTATGTACTTATTTTAAGAAAATCATAAAATATGTATAAATTGCTTATTTAGAACTCAATAATTTTAAAGAACGGGAATTCCAAACTCAGCACCTTTAAATCTTGGTTGTGACTCGCATGTGCATCCCTTCTTCAAAAGCTTGTCGTGTTAGAAAACTATCAGAACCCGCCCTCATCCGCCTTTCCTCTATCCTGGACATCACATACGATTTTTTTGGACATTTCATCATACGAATCTTTCACTAGTTACATTTATAAATATAATGTTATATATTTTTGTCAAATCCCTATTCATTGTCAAAGTCCGATTGAAGTTAGAATATTTGTGTAGTTGAACTAATTCACATGTTTTTGGCATGAAAATTTTGCCAGGCCTACAAAGAATCCTCAAATGTCTAATCATTAAAGGCAATGTTGAATTATTAATGACAAAATAATGAGAATAGCAAATAAAATCTTGGCTTAAAATGAGAAACGTTTCTTCATTAAAATTGATATGTTATCTTGTGGTTGATAAGATTTTTGGACCAGTAGAGTCATGGACCTCACAAACTGGAATTATTCCAAGAATCTCTCTTTAGCTTCCAACTACCTCCTTAAATAGTTGGCCTTTGAATCCTTGAAAAGGTCTCTGTGTTAGCTCGTAGGTACTCGCTGACAAAGGCGAAGCTAAAATTTTGAATTTAGGCTTTAAATTCGAGAAGAAATAACTTATTGAGTTTTGAAAAAAAATTATTATAAATATTATAGATATGTAAATTTTCATCCTCTTCGAAATTTTATACTATATAGAGTTTAGGGGTTTATTTTAGGGAAACTTACACAAATGTCCCAAATAAATCTCAACTTACTAACCTCTAGCCATTAGTCATATACTTACCAAAACTAGCCAACAAAAATTGAAAAACCAAATAAGTAGTGTTCTTTCTCTCAAAGAATCATATGTAAAAATCATCTTCCATATTTTTAAGCGTGATTAGCAACATTAGATGCAAGCCGGAAAGGAAATTTCACGTATGAGGTAGCATATAAGGTGATGAAATACAAAAAAAAAATATACAATATTTCAAAAATTTAAGCAAAAAAGGAACTTTTTCAATAGGTATAGTTGAAATTCATTGAAAATATATAGATAAGTCAATATACAAAATTTGAGGAAGATTGGAAGTGCTTTGGACTAGTTTTGTGTCAAAATTCGTAATTAAATTGAGTTCAAAAAAATCTTCTGCGACACATGTATCACGCATGTATCTCACACACAGATATATATGTGATACACAATTGATACAAATATGATACACAGTGTGATACACATATCATTTTTTTCATGTTCAGTTTTGTACTTTGAATTTTCAATTCAAACCACCTCAAAACTTCACCAAATCATCCCAAAACTGAGATTCAAGCTCCTTAAGTTGTACCCAATCTATTCTAATAACACTTACTCAAAATAAAGCAAAAATTTGACTTTTTTTTGTTACAAATAGCTAATTGGTTAATATCAGTAATATTTGGCTAATATTAATAATATTTTATGAATTGACCAATTTTTGCAGTGAGCTACTTATAAATGGACATAACTGGTAGTTTCCTCTTATTTAGGCCTAACATTGCTATTTTAATTAATTTTTTACTTTTTGCTTTATTTTATCTTAAAAATTACAAACAATATTTTCCTTTATTTTAGCTTATTGGTATTTTGTTTAGTTAGTTTTGGTTTTGAAAATAATACAAAAATAGTATTGGCATTTTATTATTACAAAAAATAAAAAGAAAAGTTTCAAAAAAATATTTTTTTCTTATTAGTTTAGTGTGATTTTAAGTTGTGGATTTTTATTAAATATTTAGTAGTATTTATACTTCCTTAATATAGTTATGTTATTTTTTTATTTTTGAACTTTAGATAATGAGTATAGTATTCTACGTAGCTATTTTTATTTAAAGAAAAAGAAATGGAAAAGATCAATTAACCTACTCACATGGCTACACACGTCATTTTGTTTTTTCAATATACAATGGCGCGCACACACTCCACTTTTTTTTTTTTTTTATTGATTTCTCGCCCGGTACTCGATATTCACATTGGGGCCCGACTAAACCGGATGCGCCAGGATTATTTTGGCATAAATCATTCCATTATAGACATACAACACACATTGTCCACCAGAGGCGGACCCATGTGTATGGGTGAGGGATCACTGAACCCCGTAAACTTCGGCAGAAATTCTGTATATACACGCATAAATACCTTGAAAATGGTTAATTTAAAGCAGTTGGCACCCTGAACACTAAAAGCATTTAGGGGGCACTGGTTGAGTAGAATTGTGTTCCCTCGTCACGTAAAAATTCTGGGTCCGCCTCTGTTGTTCACTCTTAGGGCCGTTTGGCCATAAAAATGGATTTCTTTTTTTCCGAATGTTTTTTTACTTTTTTTTTTTTTTTAAATTAGTGTTTGGCAATGAAATTTTCGATTTTACTTGAAGATGAATTTCAGAATTTTTTTTTAAATTTTAAAAACTCCAAAAAATTATTTTTCAAAATTTTCACTTCATATCACTCACAAAAATTCAAAAGCAGCCCAAAATTATATTTACGTCTAAACACAACACTAATTTTCAAATACCATTTTCACTTGATTTATTATTCTTTTTTTACTTTTTTCTACGTCCAAACACCCAATTAGTTATTTTTGTTTTCATTTACGAAAAAATAAAAATATATAGCCGCTGTCAAAATAATAGCCTTTTTTTATATATATATATATATATACAAAATTATACAAATGTTATATAAATTTTCGGGTACCAAATATAAATAATTTCTGGCATGAACTAAAATTGAGGCACTCACGCACAATAGTATGCAGATAGAAAGTAGGGTTATTCTCACAATTAACTTGTTTCTCAAGCACAATTCTAGTTGTAAACCACCACTCTTTATCACAAAACTTTACCACTCCAATATCAAGAAGAATGGTTGTGCCAAAATTTAAAATTTTAGGAAATTTCATGGATGAGGTAGCAAATAAGGTGATAAAATACAAGAAAAAAATATAATATTTCACAATTCTAAGTAAAAAAAGAAATTTTTCAATGGGTATAGTTGAAATTCATTCAAAAAATATAGATAAGTCAATATACAAAATTTGAGGAAGATTGGGGGTGATTTGGACTGCTTTTGTATCAAAATTCGTAATTAATTCGAGTTCAAAAAATTCTTCTGCGATACATGTATCATGCATGTATCTTACATACAGGTATACATGGATATACATGTGATACTGTGATGACCCAAGGGGTCATTTTATGAATTTAGACTCCGCTCTATGCTCAATAGCCATAAAAAGACTAATTTTAAATACCACAATTTGCGTGCGCAGTCCGGGCGTGAAATCAGAAAGCTTTTATGTGAAAATATGAGAAATAGTGACTTCTAGAATTTAAATTTCATTATAGTTGACTTTGGTCAACATATTGAGTAAACAAATATGGATATGTGTTCCGACGATCCCGGGAGGTCCGCAGTAAAATATGGGACTCGGCCGTATGCCCGGAAATAAATTCCGAAGTCCCAAGCCTTAGAAATTAATTTTTGAAAGAAATTATTTTGCTGAAATATTAATGAAATAAAGAAAAAAATTAATATTTGAAACTATTGGTATCGGACCCGTATTTTGATTTCGGAGCCAGTACAGATTTGTTATAGTATTTAAAGGTTAGCTGTGAAATTTGGTGAAAAACGGTGTTCGTTTGACGTGATTCGGACATCAAGTTGAAAAGTTATGAACTATAAGAGTTCTTGATGAAAATGATGAGTTTTGAGGTTTAATTTATAGTTTTACGTGTTATTTTCATGATTTGATCGCACGACCAAGTCTGTATGATTTTATTTGACTTGCGTGCATGTTCTGTTTGGAGCCTCGAGGGCTCGGGTGAGTTTCGAATAGGGCACAAAAGGTTTTGAACATGTAAAAATGCAGCAGAAGGTTTGTTTCTGGTGTCCAGATCCTTGTGCTATGCGATCGCATAGGCGAGTTTGCGATCGCATAGTGTAAAATAGAGGGTCCCTTTTTTTTGGTTATATGCGAACGCATAGCTAGGAATGCGAACGCATAGGTCACCTTGGCTGACTCTATGCGAAATGTCATGACCCAATTTCGGGATCGTGATGGCGCCTGTCGTGGAACCAGGCAAGCCGCTCCTTTATTTCTAAGCTAAATTCAATTTCCAGTAAAAATACCATTTTAAACGAAATTATTGATAATACTAAGAGTCTGAAGTTTAAAAATAATATTTGAAACAAAAGTTTAAAATTTCCAACCCCGGATCCGGTGTCACTCAATCATGAGCTGCTATATCATGAAATAAAGAATGAAGAAATAGACAACATAGTCTCAAAATAAGTGCAACAGGTAGAATAAGGAAGAGAAGACGAGGTCGCGATCACCAACTGCTACCTCGACAACTCTAATGAAAACTCTGACAGCTGCTCAATATATACTACCGGGTCCCGGTGTACTTGAATCTGCACACAAGGTGCAGGGGTAACGTGAGTATACCAACTCAGAAGTAACGAACCCAAACTATGGGCTGAGAGGTAGTGACAGACAAAACCTCAGAATTTACAATAAACAATATACATGCTAACAATTTATCAGAATGAGTAAATATGCCAAGTATGCCAGTATACTCTACATGACATCATAAAAATATATTTATAAAACCAGTGTGGATATGCACATAGTGCTCAACACCCTCACACATCAGTCCACTCAGTACCGTATATGGCTCTTAGGCCCAGGGAAAAGTCCATCCCGGAATGTACACAATCATTGGTGACCGTAGTCACTCCGTACTGAGGAAAAAGGCCAATCCAGCCACACGGAGAAAGTCCATCTCCGGAATATGCATAACACTGGACACGATACATGTCCAGGGACGATCCATCCCTCACATAACCTCCACTTCGAACACGATCCATGCCTAGGGAAAATCCATCCCTCAACATCAATGCGCTCACTGGGGGTGTAAAGACTCCGGAGGGGCCCTAGTGGCCCAAGCACTATATCAAGCCAACAAACGCATGATTTAAGTATCGTTGCAGTGTGCGGTCCGATCTCATAACTGTATCAATAACAGGCCCTCGGCCTCACTCAGCCATTACTCTTCAGTCTCACTCACATGGATCACAGATGCATCCATCAGCCCGAAACAATGATAAGTATGCATATAATTAACAATACTGATACTGAGGTATGAAGTGATATGTTATAACAGGACTGAGTATATGGAGTCTAATAAATCACAAATGAGACAGTAATATACGACCACTCGGGTCTCAACATTTTCGGCGTGAAGCCTAGCATTTATACTTAACATGATTTCTAACATGTTCACAATTACCACATTAATGCAAGCACAAATATCATCAGGGAATAATTCACTAAGTGGTTCCATGGGATAAGCCAGGCCAATAATACTCGGTGCACGCCTGTCACTTGGCATGCGTGTCACCTCGATTATAGTCATAAATCATTTAGCTCGGGGTTTTGAACCCTCATAACTAAGTTTGGAAACGTTACTTACCTCAAAACCGGCTAAAATACTATTTTGCAGTGCCTTTACCTCTGAATTCCGCCTCCCAGTGCTCCAAATCTACCAAAATCAGATGTATATCATTATAATATGCCAAGGAACGAAACCTAATCGAAATTTATCAAAAATACTCAAAAATTCCGAAATTGGTCAAACCCGACCCTCGGGCCCACGTCTCGGAACTCGATAAAATTTATGCCAAAAAAATTCTCATCCTCCCACGTGTCTATACATACCAAGAACACTGAAATCGGAGTCCAAATGACCCCTCGAATTCTCATTTTAAGGTCTCAAAACCACAAGCCCTAATTATCTATTTTAACACTGTTTTCCCCCAAATTTCCACCGGTAATCTTACCTTTAATCACATATAAATGAGTTTTAAGTCCAAAATTCTTACCTCAATGAAGAACTATCGATTTCCCTCTTCAAAACCCTTCAAAAGCTTTAAACCCGAATAAGAATGGTGAAAGAATGGCCAAAATTTGCTAAGGATTCTTTTTATAGGTTCTGCCCAGCGATGACTGCACCTGCGGTCCTTCTCTCTCACCTGCGGTCCCAGGTGCGCACCTGCAAAAATGGCTTAATTTCGGACTTCCTCACCTGCGGCCCTTTTCTCGCACCTGCGGGCTCGCAGGCGCGACCAGGCGTCCGCACCTGCGCTCCTTGGCCAGGTCCCCATCCTCCGCACCTGCGACTCCGCAGGTGCATTCCAAGTCTTGCACCTACGACCTTTGCTGACCCAACCAACTTCCGAATCTGCGGAGCCTTGTCCGCTTCTGCGGGCTCGCACATGTTGTTCCCCATCCGTAGGTGCAGAAACACCAGAAAGTTTCCCACCAGCAACTCCAAAATGCCAAAAATCATGTTGTTACCCATCCGAACTCAACCCGAGGCCCTCGAGACCCCAACCAAAGTTACAAACAAGTCATAAATGATCACCAGACTTGGTCGAACTCTTGGAACACCCAAAATAACATCGAAACACCAAATCAACCCATGATTCAAGTCTAAGGATATTCAAACTTCCGAAATTCACCAACGATGCCGAAACTATCCAAACCTCGTCCGAATGATATGAAAATTTCCACACACATCTAGAATGACGCTACGAACCTGCTCTAATTTTCGGAATTCCATTCCGACCCCGATAACCTATTTTCCACTGCCGACCGGAAATCGCCAAAAACTAACTTTCGCCAATTCAAGCCTAATTCTACGCTGGACCTCAAAACTACATTCCGAACACACTCCTAAGTCCCAAATCAACTAACGAATCTATCTGAGCTAAAAATCTATATTTCGAGGTCGTTTACCTATAAGTGAATTCTCGGTTGACTTTTCCAACTATTGAGCTCATTTAAGAGACTAAGTGCCTTAATTCTCACCATGACCACTCTGAACCCGAGTCAACCAAACTAACACCACACAAAAGAGATGAACCACACAAGCAATTAATCAAAAATGAGGGAAACGGGCTAAAATCTCAGAACGAACGGTCGGGTCGTTGCATCTCCCCCTCTTAAAGCAATGTTCGTCCTCGAACGTGCCAAGAGTTGTTCCAAAAGCCATCAACCGCCGAATAACTTTACCATTCACATACCCGGTTCTCCAAAACCCCAATAGGTACCACATACAACCGACACACGCAGTCCATAACAACAACATCACCCACATGGGCAAGCACGTGAACAGATGTAACAAAAGATTCACGAGGCGTATCCAGAGAATGGGCTAAAATATGATGAACATGTGAATATGAAAAACTGGAATAAAATAAAAAAACTGAAGCTTCTCGTGACAGACTGAGACAATACCTAGGATCACGCCATCAGAAGCCATCTCATCCGGTATGGCTGAAAGTGCATAAAATCGGGCCTGATCACCACCGGATCGACCTCCCCCTCTAGGGCGACCCCTACCTGCCTGACCCTCACCTCTAGCTGCCTGGGCGGGCGGTGCAGCTACTGAGTCTGAAACCGCGGGATGACTCCTCTGCTGATAAGTACATGTCACAAGGCGAGGACAAAACCTCTTAATATGGCCCACATCTCCAAACTCAAAGCAACCTCTCTCGGAGAATGGCACTGGGGACTGAAGGGAACCCCTAGCAGCAGGATAACCACTGGAAGAACCAGGCATAGATGAACTCTAAACCGATGGTGTCCAAGATGAACTCTGAGCTGGCAGGACACTGAAAGATGGGTGCACCTAATGCGAACTATGAGGATCATGACCAACTGATCCACCACGATAACCTGAGCGACCTGGATGAGCCTGCCTGAATGGCCGGCCTCTGCCGGGTTGAGGCTGCCCCCTTGAAGGAACCCCACCAAAACTCCCAGATCCTCGATACCTCTTGGCCTCCCTCTCGATCCGTTCCTGGCAGCGAACCGACTCAATCTCTATGGAAATGTCAACCACCTCCTCAAAAGAAGCGCCAGATACCCTCTCCCTAGTCAGAAAAATCTGAAGCTGATAAGTGAGGCCATCAACGAACCTCTTGATCCTCTCCCTAAATGTGGGAACTAGCCAAATAGCATGACGGGCCAGCTCGGAGAACCTTATCTCATACTGCGTCACAGTCATGTCCTCCTGGCACAACTGCTCGAACTCCTTGCGTAGCTCCTCCCTGCGAGACTGCAGTATATACTTCTCGAGGAAAAGAATGGAGAACTGACGCCAGGTAAGGGGCGTTGCATCAGCAGGTCTACGCCTCTCATAGGCCTCCCACCAAGCGAGTGCAACTCCTACGAACTGGAAGGTAGTAAATGGGACCCCACTAGCCTCTAGTATTCCTGCTGTGCGAAGGATCCTCTGACACTTGTCCAAAAAGACCTGGGCATCCTCGCCCTCAGTACCACTAAAAATCGGATGCTGGAGTTTACTAAACCTCTCTAACCTGCAGTGTTCGTCATCTGCCAAAGCTGGAACCATAAAATCTCGAGCTGGGGAAACCGACTGGACTGGATCTGTCCTCGGTGTCTGAAGCCCCTGAGCAACCTGCTCAGGTGTCCGGGCAGTGGGAGTCTCAGTGCCTCCCACGGCCTAGGAAGTAGCAGCAGTAGTAAACATGGCGACGACCTGTGCCAGGCTGGTGCACACCGTCAAAATCTGGGCTAGGGTCTCCTGAAGATCCGGAATCATAATGGGCACTACTGGTGCCTGAGCCTCTCCCACTGGGATCTCAACTGCGGGGACCTGATCTTGAGCAGTGGGAGGGTCCACGAGTACTGCCCCGGCTGCTGAGCAGGCTGCACCCCTCCCTCTGCCATGGTCTTGACCACGATCTCGACCTCCAACTGGTCCTGCTGGGGTCTGATCACCACGATCGGTAGCACGAGTCCTCACCATCTCTGAGAGAATGAAAACACCAGGAGTTTAGTTCCAGAATTCAACAGAGTCGCACGATAGAATTCAATAATGTGGGATTTTTTCTAAGGGTTTTGTAGCCTCTCAAAGATAAGTACAGATGTCTCCATACCGATCCGCAAGACTCTACTAAACCTGCTCATGACTGGTGAGACCTATTTAACCTAGGGCTCTGATACTATCTTGTCACGACCCAATTTCGGGGTCGTGATGGTGCCTGTCGTGGAACCAGGCAAGCCGCCTCTTTGTTTCTAAGATAATTTCAATTTCTAGTAAACATACCATTTTAAACGAAATTATTGATAATACTAAGAGTCTGAAGTTTAAAAACAATATTTGAAACAAAAATATGAAATTTCCAACCCCGGATCCGGTGTCACTCAGTCATGAGCTGCTATTTCATGAAATAAAGAATGAAGAAATAGACAACATAGTCACAAAATAAGTGCAACAGTTGGAATAAGGAAGAGAAGACGAGGTCACGATCGCCAGCTGCTACCTCAACAACTCTAATGAAAACTCTGACAGCTGCTCAATATCCATTACCGGGTCTCGGTTTACCTGAATCTGCGCACAAGGTGCAGGGGGTTGTTTAACCAAATAATTGGATTTTTTTCCCAAAGCTATTTTAAGAAGAACACGGGTTCTGATAACCAAAGAATAAGATTATAATTGTAGGCAAACTTGTAAATGGAAAGCAGTAAGATGCATAAAAAGTAAGTATATTGCAATAGTAGTTCGAATGTTTTCTTTTTCTTCTTCTTCTTACAGGTTATATTTTCTCCTTTATATAAGAAATTTTCTAATATAACGTCTACCCTTTTCGGTGATTGAGCATTAATGACTAATTATGACTCTAATGTAACGTTACAATGAATCAATCGTAAATTTTGCGTGAATGTTGTGTAACGTATTGATCTCTAATTTGAAGATCTCTGAATCTGCCATTTTATTCTGCCCAAATACACTTTTGACCGTGTCTTTTCGTCTTCTCAATCAGGTTGAGACTTCCGTAGCTAATTAACCCATGGGTGTGATTTGCCGTGCCTCTTTGCCTCGTACCTCTTCTTAGAGTCCCGTCCAGCTGTCGTGTCTTCATTGCTCCACGTAGACTACTGAGTCATCAAAATTTATTACACGTGTGAAGCTCTTTTTTACCAATACAGATAGTCCCCCTACTTACCATATATTTATCAATTGATATTTGGTAAGTGGATACTCATTTATGGCGGGAATATTTTGCCACCACTTTACTCGAATCATTGTATCTTTTCTTGTACATAAGCGTCGGTTGTCACTTCCATTTAATGCTTATGCCATGTAGCATTCTTGGGTTGGATCTGCAATTATTCAGCGCCTTTTAAGGCTTTCTTGCGGTTGCATCAGTCACGAAGTGACATCTTCAATTATGGTTTTCACATCATTGCTTCCCCCCCTCCCCCCTTTTTTTGATGGTTGTCTTCGAGTATAAATACCCCCTTTTCCTTTCTTTCACGAAAATCTTCTAACTTTCAAACTTTATTTGTAAAGAACTTTTTTCTTTGCCTTTGTAGATATGTCTTCTTCAAACCCATCTAAGGGAGTCATAAACGTTGATGAGTTGACACCCTCTTCCGCTCCGACTCGGAGTCGAAGGGGTGGTAGACTTAGGAGTTTAGGCTTTACTCCTTCGAGAGGCTCTTCTTCTTCTCAGATTGTTTCCCCTCCTTCTGCTAGGTCTTTAGTCTCCCCAGAGCTAGGGTTTCCAGGCCTCTGTCCAGGGTTAGAGAACATCACTAACCCCTACGCGAACCACAAGTTGATGAAATCATTCCTGCTGAGTTTACCTTCACTAGGGATAGTCAGGTTCTTGTAGACCAGTCGTTATCCCTTGATAGTGTTGATAGGTATCCCACTCTTATTACCAAAGGTTTGATTCCCCTTGTTCACATGGAATGTTCCTGGGAGTCTAATTTTCCCATTGTTATTCCGAATAGTAATCAAAGAATATCTTTTGTTTACACTTACCCTTTTACTCTAGGGTTTAGACCTCCTATTGATCCAGTCATCATCGAATTTTGTCGTTTCTTCAACATTTTCTTAGGACAAGTTGGTCCTCTTGTGTGGAAGGTTGTCGCGTGTCTTAGATGTTTAGCTTCTTTAGCCTCAGTTCCTTGTTCCTTCAATCACCTCATTCATCTTTATTCTCCTACCTTATTTCGTCAAGGGGTTTTCACTCTGGCTGCTAGGAGAAAAAGAGTGTTGGTAAGCCTTGATGACGATAAGGATAGGTTGGTACGTTCGGTACGTTGCTGTGCCCACTGCTGGTTTAGTGGGTGAGGAAAATCTTCCCTTCCCTGGAAGTGGAATCGCGCACATGAGTACATATTAGCTAACATATGTTATTTTTCTTCTCTTTGCTTTAAGTTTTTTATTAACATCGTAGCCATTTTCTTCCTCTTTCAGCAATCATGGGTACTGTTGAGAATGTCTTCGGTATCCGTGATTGGGTAGAAAAGCTGTTGTCGGTTGTTCCATTGGAGGAAAGATCTTTGAAGTACTTCTCCGTGAAGTACAGTTGGAAAGTGAAGACTCATGGTAAGTGAAGCTTTTGTTTTCGCTTATTTTCCTTACTCGAGCTTCTTTTTCTTCGTTTGTTTAACCTTTTTCCTTTTGACAGGGTTTTCTGCTTGGGGGATGTCTGCTGCATCCATTCCGAAGAAGTCTTTGGCTCAGGCCCAGGAGATTATTACTGGTTCCTATTCTTCCAAGAGGAAAGTTAGTGGGTCTAATACCTTAGAAGAAGAAGAAGAAGAGGAGGCATTTTGGTGCACATGTCACGTAGAAGAAGAGTGGTTTCAGACGATGAGTCTACACCCGTGGCAGTGTCTTTCGTACCTGATGTCAGACCTTCTACCCCTGGGGATTCTTCTTCTTCTCTTGCTCATGATTCTGTGGATCATCTATTCCATGAAGGTTTTGGCCCTGCTGTTAATGAGGTGCCTCTGGATGTTTTTGCTCCCTCCTTTAGAGAAATCTCTTCATTCGCTCCGACTATTTCCACTGCTCCTTTGGCCATTTCTGCTCCCGCTGCTGCCTTGCCCGTGGCTTTCTCAGCTCCTCAAGTTTCCGTTCCTGATACTTCTTCAGCTCCATGAATTTCATTACCCGTGGCTCCTTCATCTCAACCTGCTTCCATGCCTCCTGTTAGAGAAGTAGGGTCTTCCAGCAGGAGATGAGGCAAGTGCTAATTGAGGTTTCGGCTGATGGGAGCCTTTTTAAGAAATCCGGCCAACCCGAAGTGTGGTTGAAGCCTTTGATTGTCCCAACAGAGAAGACCAAGATAGATAGTCACATTTGTCTTACCTGGGCTAATGAGGTTGTGCATTCCTCCTTGAAGGTAACATTCATTCTTTTGTATCTAATTCTTATGCATGTAATTACCGTATCTAATTGATTTTGTTTTTGTAGATCAATCTCATAGGCACAGATTTCATGAAGAGGATTTCTAACATGGAGCAAGAGCTAAAGGAGTGGCATGCTGAAGAAGGGAATTGGAAGGGGCAATATGAAAGCCTGAGGCTCGACATGGAAGCCTTAGAAGAAGAAAAGAATACCTTGGAGCGCAGTTGAGAGTTATGGCTGCGCAGTTGGCAGTGGAGAAGGATTCTTCTAACTAGTGGACAAAGAAAAGAGCATTCTTGAGTCTTCGTTTGTTGAGCAATTATCCCGTGCCTCGGAAAAAGTTAGGAGCTTGAAAGCCTTGCTAGATCAGAAGGAGGAATACTCAGGCGAGGTTGTGCATTCACTTACCCGGAGTCAAGAGGATCTTCACATTGCTTTAGACAAAACCCAATCTTTGGAGGAGTCAATTGTACCTTTGAGGGCTGCCCATGAAGCTGCTGAAGCTGCTGAAGCTGAGAAGGATGGGTTAAGAGCTGAGCTTCATATATGGGAGAGAGATTATGAAAGTCTCGAAAAGGCGGCAGTTGTCGATGTTAGTTGGGCGTACATGAATTCTCGCCTCGATACATTGACGGAAATGAGTCAGGGAGATTTTGACCTTAACGCTGAAATTGTTAAGATCAAGGAAGCCATAGAAAAGGCTCAACAAGGTTTGGATCTTTCCTCACCTAAAGGTGAGACTCCTGTTGTCCGAGCCTCTTCGTCCCAAGCTGCTCTTACTCCTTCTGCTGATGAAGAAGTCAATCCCCCTCCTCAAAAAGATTAAGATGTTGATTCACCCTTTTTTAATCTTTGTCTCAATTGGTGGTTACCCCCAGTCCCATCGGGGGTAAATTTGGATCTCTATAAAGTCCCCAAATGACAACTTAGGGGCACCTCAATGTATATAAAAAATCTATACAACTAAGTATAAGTTAATATTTAGTTTTTACTTAGCCGTTTTAATATATTAATACAAGTATAACTTTTGTTTTCCCTTGAGTTTCTGTTCTACTCTTTAAGTCTTTTGCATGCTTTATTTTTCGAGGTTTTAGTTTTACCTATGAGTTTTGCATATAGAATGCTTTAGATTACTCGCACCTTTTCGTAATAGGTACGGTGTCATATAAAATGTGTGCCTTTTTGTAGTAGGCATAATTTGTGAAAAATGGCCCTTTCTGATCGACACTTAATGAAGAAGACGTCTCAACTTCATAAAGGTGTAATAATGCAATAGAGTGATAGAAATTTTTCACGTGTTTAAGAATGTTTCTGAGGAAAGTTTTTTTTTGTTTGGACTTTCACAACATTTTACATGTGTTTGATTATCGTCTAAAAATCATGTTGCAACTTTTTTCTTTTAATAGATTTGATATACACTTGTATTTCGTAACTGTTTTCTGTATGTAACAGTTTTTTCGAGTTGATACAAGAGGGCAACTATTTTTCGTTCGTAACGGTTTTTATTCAAATTGGGGTTTTCACCCGTAACTATTTTTGTTGACAACAGTTTTCAATAAGAACGAGGATCCGTAACTGTTTTACAGTTTTTTGAACAAGTACAAGGATTTTGATCTTTCATCTGCAACTGTTTTATTTGATAACAATTTTCTATATGAGTACAAAGATTTCGTAACTGTTTTTAGTTACAACAGTTTTGAATGAGTACAATGATGATGATCTTTTATCCATAACTATTTTGAATAAGTACAAAGATGTGCATTTCTTCCTCGTAGCTAACATTTTGCCTTTTAACATGAACATGTTCGAAGGTTTTTTGGATTAGGCTTTGTGTTCGAGTCTTTGGCTCTTTCGATTTTGCTCATATCACTTGGCTTGTTAGATAGATGTATCTTCAGGCTCTAGCTTTGACTTTTTGATAGTCTTTTTTGCTTCATCTTTGCCTTCCATACTGTATAGTCCCCCAAGTGTTTGAGCTTGGAAGAATGAAATCTCGAGCACTTGACTATTCTTTTCTCTTGGTCCTTTTATTGAAAAGGAAAAACATACGGACTCGAAGGTATATAATTTTTAAATGATGACTGCTTAACCCTTTAAAACGTCCATCAGAAAGTGTAACCCTATACCGGGAATTTAGTTATTTCCTCGTGTCTTTGCAGGTCTAATATCATCATCTGGTGATGGGTTAGCTTTATGCCTATCATCTAAAAAGGTTAATAAAATTTCAAATGTTCAAAATAAAATCGAACGTGTGATACCTAACCGGGGGTACTTCTTTTCCTTAAAAGTAGTAATTCTTCAAGTGAATGGCATTCCAACTAGTTGGTAGGATTCTACCGTCCATAACTTCCAACTCGTAGGCGCCCTTCCCAGCTATGCCTCAAATTTTGTAGGTTCCTTCCCAGTTTGGATTTAGCTTTCCTGTGCCTGCTTCTTTCGTTGATTGAAAGACTTTTTTGAGGACGAAGTCCCCAATATTGAAGTACTTGAGATGAGATTTACGGTTGTAATAACGCTCTATGATTTGTTCTTGAGCTACCATCTGTATCAGTGCTGCTTCTCTCCGTGGTTCGAGCAGGTCCAGATTGGTCCTCAATTCGTCTTCGTTTGCTTCCTCCGTGGCTGTTGTAAGCCTTAATCTTGGTTCGCTAATCTCTACAGGTATTAAGGCTTCTAAGCCATAGACAGCACGAACAGAGTTTCTCCCGTGGATATTTTTGAAGTTGTCCTGTATGCCCATAGTACCACTGGTAACTCATCAGGCCAGTTTCCTTTGGCTCTATCTAGCCGCTTATTTAGATTTTTAATGATGACTTTATTCGTTGACTTAGACTGACCGTTAGCCACAAGATGGTATGGCGTTGAAGTGATCTGTTTAATTTGCCAGCTTTCAAAGAATTCTGTGATTTGCGAGCCTATGAATTTTGGGCCATTATCACACACGATCTCCTTCGGTATCCCAAAGCGGCATATTATGTTTCGCCATAAGAAACTTTTAAATTCCTTTTCTCCCACCTGTTTGAACGCTTCTGCCTCTACCCATTTTGTAAAATAGTCGGTTAGCACGAGTAGAAACTGTACATGTCCTTTTGCTGTGGGAAGAGGTCCTACTATGTCCATCCCCCGTTTCATGAAGGTCCATGGGGATATTATTGGATGCAATAATTCCGCTGGTCGATGCATGTTATTAGCAAACCTTTAGCATCTGTCGCATTTGGACACGAAGTCTTCAGCCTCTTCTTCCATCCTAGGCCAATAATATCCAGCTCTGATTAAGGTTCTTACTAAGGACCTCACCCCTGAGTGATTTCCATAGTGTCCTTCGTGGACTTCTTTCATCACAAACTCTATTTGGTTAGGTCCGAGGCTAGGGGCCCTCCAAACATTTTGAGATATAACGAGTTGCGAATGAGGTAGTACCGTGCAGCTTTGCGGCGAAGTGCTTGAGCTATTTTCTTGTCTTCAGTACGGTGTCGTTCTGTAAAAATTTTGGATTTCGTTTCTCCAATACCAGATTAAATTGTTGAAACTGTTTGCTTAGGTCCGAGGCATTTTGCTAGGGGCCCTCCGAACATTTTGCGATATAATGAGTTGCGAATGAGGCAGTACCGTGTAGCTTTGCGGCGAAGTGCTTGAGCTGTTTTCTTGTCTTCAGGTACAGTGTCGTTCTGTAAAAAAATTTGGATTTTCGTTTCTCCAATCCCAGGTTAAATTGTGAAAGTTACCTCATTTCTATCCTGGTCGATCGCTGAATGGAATAAATGAAAGACAACTGCATTGTCCTTGATTGTTACTTCCGTGACTACTGCGAGGTTAGCTAATGCATCTGCTTCTGTATTTTCCTCTCTAGGTATTTGTACTACCTTCCATGTTTTGAATTGTCTCACGAGCTCTCGTGCCTTTTCCAGATACTGTAGCATCCGAGTCTCTCGAGTGATGTAAGTCCTCTACATCTGATTTACTACCAGTTGGGAATCTCTTTTGATCTCGATTTGCTCTATTGAAAGCTCTCGTGCAAGTTCTAACCCTGCAATAACATCTTCGTACTCTGCTTCATTGTTAGTTATAGGATAACATTTGATAGCCTGCCGTGTCTTTTCACCCGTGGGTGATATTAAGACTATGCCTAAGTCGACACATTTTATATTGGAAGAACCATCGGTAAATAGGGTCCATAGACTCGTATTAACACCGTTGAAGAGTTGTAACTCTTTTTCCACTTCAAGGACAATGCTATTACTAAAATCAGTGACAAAATCAACTAAGATTTGAGACTTGATTGAAGTCCTAGGCCAATATATTATTTCATGCTCACTTAATTCTATGGCCCACTTGGCTAATCTTCCTGATAGTTCTTGTTTATGCAGTATGTTTCTTAATGGATACGAGGTCACAACTGTGATTGGATGACATTGAAAGTATGACCTTAATTTTCTAGATGCCATGATTAGAGGTAAGGCTAACTTTTCTAGATGTGGATACCTAGTTTCAGCATCTAGTAATGACTTGCTTACATAATAAATAGGAGATTGTTTACCTTTATTCTCCCTTACCAATACTGCACTTACAACAATTTCCGAGACAACAAGGTAGACGTATAGCCGCTCCCCCTCCCTCGGCTTAGACAGCAACAGAGGTTTTGATAGATAATCCTTTAGGTCTTTGAGAGCCTATTGACATTCTTCAGTCCATTCAAACCGATTTTGCTTTTTGAGAACTACAAAGAATTTGAAACTTTTCTCGAAAGATTTGGAAATAAATCTTCCTAAGGNGATTAAGCTTCATATTATACCTGCGTAAAATGTCAAAGGTAATAGAGAGGTGCTGGAAATGGTTTTCCGCACGTGTTGATTTTACTAGCATGTCATCAATGTAAACTTCCATTGTTTTTCCCAGATGTTCATGGAACATCTTGGTCACTAGCCTTTGATATGTGGCTCCGGCATTTTTTAAGCCAAAAGGCATGACTTTATAACAATAAGTCCCCCTGCTTGTAACAAATGAGGTTTTTTCCTCGTCTGAGGGATCCATTTTAATCTGATTATAACCAGAATACGCATCTATAAAGCTTAACAATCCATGACCTGCGGTGCCATCAATCATTTGATCTATATGTGGTAATGGGAATGAATCTTTGGGTCATGCTTTATTTATGTCAGTATAATCTACACATACTCTCCATTTTTCATTCTTTTTGGGTACTACCACAGTGTTAGCTAGCCAGTTAGGGTACGTTAAATCTCGTATTGAACCAATCTTTAAGAGTTTCTGTACCTCTTCGTCAATCACTTGGTTCTTGAATGATACTTGCTTTCTTTTCTTCTTCTTAACAGGTACGAAGGATGGATCTTCATTTAGTTTATGAGTCATTACCTCTAGCGGGATACCTGTCATATCTGAGTGGGACACGCAAAGCAATCTGCATTAACCTTTAAATAATCAATTAACTTACCTCTTCGACCGGAACTCAACCTCGTGCCTATGTACACTTTCTATTCAGGCTTTTGTTCAGACAATGGAACAACATCGAGCTCTTCTGTAGTTGTTTTGATGTACTCATTTTCCTCCGATTCATGATTGACATCCGGTCTGGAATCTACATCCGTGTGGTCCAATGCCTCTTCCGTGGTGACTTGATTCACTTTCTCGTAAGTATTTTCTTTCGTACCTATTTTAGCAGTAATACCTTCCGTACCTATTTGAGTTGTAATTTCTTCCGTGCTTGTTTGGGCGGTGTCACCTGCTTGGGAGATTTCCTTATCCTTTGATTCCTTCACCTCTACTTTTTTGTTGTAGTTTACCACGAAATTTATATTTCTTGCGGTTTGCTGACCGTCTCTAATTTGCTGTATCCCCCATTCAGAGGGGAATTTTATTACCTGATGCAAGGTGGAAGANATGCCCTTGGGATTACTTGATTCCCCAGTAGCATCTCTTCCACGACTCTTAGCAAAATGATATTGACTGAACTACCTGGATCAATCAACACTCTTTTTACGTTAGTGTCATGAATAAGTAAAGATATTACCAGAGCAACATTATGAGGAAGCATTAATCCGCCGATATCTACATCACCGAAGGTTATATCGTCTGCTTCCAGATTTTCACGATCCCGCTTTCCGTGTGTAATTGTGAACTTCGTGGTCATTTTGCAAACCACTCCGTTTACTTATTTTCCTCCGTGTATCACGTTGACGGTTCGTTTTGGAGATGGAGGTTTTGGGGGCTCCTGCCTGTTCTTCATGTATGCATGTTTACCTTTTTCACTAAACAATTTTGTCAAATAACCCTGTTTCAATAATTGTTCTACCTCACCTTGCAAAAATTTGCAATCTGCAGTTCTGTGCCCATGATCATTATGGAATTCACACCAGAGATCTGGGTTCCTCTTATTCGGGTTCGACCTCATCTCTTTGGGACATCTAACCTTATCACCCAAATTTCTTAACACTGAAATTAGTTCGGAGGTACTTACGTTAAAGGTGTGATCCCCAATTCGCGTATTACCTATAGGTCGTTGATCTTGATCCCTTCTGGATCTAGATGAGAACGAGCCCGCATATCTGCTTGGTGGTCCAAAATCTGACCTGGTGTTTTCGAACCTGGGACGAGTTTCACGTCCCGCTGGTCCAAAGTAAGGATCGTACCTGTTTTTGCCTGATCTCTTGTCTGATTCTGAACGTCTGGATCTGGTATAATCTTCCTCTTTCGGACGAGAAATGGTATCTTCTTCTATCCTAAATTTAGTACTATACATGTTATAAACATCGTTCCACGTTGTAGCTGGGAATTCTCTCAAGCTTTCCTTGAGTCTTCTCGTAACTTCTGAGCTTTTGCCATTTAGATTACTTGCGAATGCCATGGCTGCCCAATTATCAGGCACCCTTGGTAGTTGCATTCTTTCTCGCTGAAACCTGTCTACAAATTTATGAAGTAGTTTCGTGTCTCCTTGTTTTATTTTAAAGATGTCCTCCATCCTTTTCTCGACTTTTTGCGCACCAGAGTGTCCCTTTATGAAAGAATATGCAAGCTCAGCAAAAGAATCAATAGAGTTTTCAGGGAGAAGAGAATACCAGGTTAGCGCCCCTTTGGTAAGTGTTTCTCCAAACTTTTTAACTAAGACCAACTCAATTTCTTGTTTTGTTAAGTCGTTGCCCTTCACTCTGGTGGTAAAAGCAGTCACATAGTCGCGTGGGTCGGTTGTCCCATCATACTTAGGAACATCAGGAATTTTAAACTTCTTGGGAATAGGTACGGGTGCTGCGCTTGGTTTCCAAGGTTGTTGAGAATATCTATCAACGTCAATGCCTTTGATAACAGGTGGTACTCCAGGAATTTGGTCGATTCGATCGTTTTGTTCCTTCACCTGTTTCTGCAAAGTTAGTAAATAAAGTCTGTAATTCAGAGTTATTAGATATACCTGGTCTCTCTTCGAGAGATTCATTAGGAGTATCTCCCCTTCCTGAGTTTGCCAACCCAGATTGAGGATTTTCCTTGGTGATGGTATTATTGGGAGGTGGTGTCAGTGGTTCAAGTAACGCTGCCAGTAATCCCCTCGCAAATTCTTGCAAAGCTTGGCTCACATACTCTGTAATCATTTACTTTACCCGATCTTGTTCCACCGTTTGATCATTATAATCATTGTTGTTATTGGATCTTTCTTGGGATTGTTCCCTTGAACCACGTGGGGTTCCTGAAGGCGATGGAACTGGGGTTCCATTCTTTTGCTGGTTGTTGTCGTTGGAGTTTGACATAGTTCAGAGGATGTCGCTTGAAAAGCAAACAAAGATTATCCCATTCCCGGTAATGGAATCAATTTGTTTAACCAAAGAATTGAATTCTTTGTCCAAAGCTATTTTAAGAAGAACACGGGTTTCTGATAACCAAAGAATAAGATTATAATTGTAGGCAAACTTGTAAATGGAAAGCAATAAGATGCACAAAAAGTAAGTATATTGCAATAGTAGTTCGAATGTTTTTTTTTGTTCTTCTTATAGGTTATATTTTTCTCCTTTATATAAGGAATTTTCTAATATAACGTCTACCCTTTTCGGTGATTGAGCATTAGTGACTAATTATGACTTTAATGTAACCGTGTCTCTTCGTCTTCTCAATCAGGTTGAGACTTCCGTAGCTAATTAACCCACGTGTGTGATTTTTCGTGCCTCTTTGCCTCGAACCTCTTCTTAGAGTCCCATCCAGCTGTCGTGTCTTCATTGCTCCACGTAGACTACTGAGTCATCAAGATTTATTACACGTGTGAAGCTCTTTATTTAATACAGGGGTAACGTGAGTACACCAACTCAGAAGTAACGAACCCAAACTATGGGCTGAGAGGTAGCGACAGACAAAACCTCAGAATTTACAATAACAATATACAGAAATTAAACATGCTAACAGTTTATCAGAATGAGTAAATATGCCAAGTATGCCCGTATACTCTACATGCCATTAGATATGCACATAGTGCTCACAACCCTCACACAACAGTCCACTCAGTACCGTATATGGCTCTCAGGCCCAGGGAAAAGTCCATCCCGGAATGTACATAATCATTAATGACCGTAGTCACTCCGTACTGAGGAAAAAGGCCAATCCAGCCCCACGGAGAAAGTCCATCTCCGGAATATGCATAACACCAGACAAGATCCATGTCCAGGGACGATCCATCCCTCATATAACCTCCACTTCGGACACGATCCATGCCCAGGGAAAATTTGTCCCTGAACATCAACACGCTCACTAGGGGTGTAAAGACTCCGGAGGGGCCCTAGTGGCCCAAGCACTATATCAAGCCAACGAAGGCATGATTTAAGTATCGTTGCGGTGTGCAGTCCGATCTCATAACCGTCTCAATAACATGCTCTCGGCCTCACTCCGTCATTACTCTTCAGTCTCACTCACATGGATCACAGATGCATCCATTAGCCCGAAACAATGATAAGTACGCATATAATTAACAATACTGAGACGGAGGTATGAAGTGATATGCTATAACAGGACTGAGTATATGGAGTCTAATAAATGACAAATGAGACAATAATATACGACCACTCGGGTCTCAGCAATTTCGGCGTGAAGCCTAGCATTTATACTTAACATGATTTCTAGCATGTTAACAATTACCACATTAATGGAAGCACAAATATCATCAGGGAATAATCACTAGGTGGTGCCATGGGATAAGCCAGGCCACAAATACTCAGTGCACGCGCGCACGCCCGTCACTTGGCATGCGTGTCACCTCGATTATAGTCATAAATCATTTAGCTCGGGGTTTCAGACCCTCAAAACAAAGTTTGGAAACGTTACTTACCTCAAAACCGGCTAAAATACTATTCCGCAGTGCCTTTGCCTCTAAATTTGGCCTCTGAGTGCTCCAAATCTACCCAAATCAGATGTATATCATTATAATATTCCAAGGAACGAAACCTAATTGAAATTTATAAAAAATACTCAAAAATCCCGAAATTGGTCAAACTCAACTCCCGGGCCCACGTCTTGGAACTCGATGAAATTTATGCCACAAAAATCCTCATCCTCCCATGAGTCTATACATACCAAGAACACTGAAATCGGAGTCCAAATGACCCCTCGAGTTCCCATTTTAAGGTGTCTAATCCACAAGCCCTAATTACTATTTTAGCACTATATTCCCCCAAATTTCCACCACTAATCCGACCTTTAATCACATATAAACAAGTTTTAAGTCCAAAATTCTTACCTCAATGAAGAAATTTCTATTTCCCTCTTCAAAAACCCTTCAAAAGCTTCAAACCCGAATAAGAATGGTGAAAGAATGGCCAAAATTTGCTAAGGGTTCTTTTTATAGGTTCAGCCCAGCGATGACCGCACCTGCGTCCTTCTCTCGCACCTGCGGTCCTAGGTGTGCACCTGCGAAAATGACTTAAGTACGGACTTCTGCACCTGCGGCCCTTTTCTCGCACTTGCGGGCTCGCAGGCGCGACCAGGCGTCCACACCTACGCTCCTTGGCCAGGTCCCCCTTCTCCGAACCTGCGACTCCGCTGGTGCAGTCCAAGTCTTGCACCTGCAACTTTTGCTAACCCAGGAAAATTCCGCATCTACGGAGCCTTGTCCTCTTCTGCGGGCTCGCACCTGCGGTTCCCCATCCGCAGGTGCAAAAACACTAGAAGGTTTCCCACCAACAACTCCAAAATGCCAAAAATCATGTCGTTACCCATCCGAACTCAACCCGAGGCCCTCGGGACCCCAACCAAAGATAAAAACAATTCATAAGTGATCACCCGGACTTGGTCGAACTCTCGGAACACCCAAAATAACATCGAAACACCAAACAACCCATGATTCAAGCCTAAGGATATTCAAACTTCCGAAATTCACCAACGATGACGAAACTATCCAAACCTCGTCCGAATGATATGAAAATTTCCACACACATCCAGAATGACGCTACAAACCTGATCCAATTTTTGAAATTCCATTCCGACCCCGATAGCCTATTTTTCACTGCCGACCGAAAATCGCCAAAAACTAACTTTCGCCAATTCAAGCCTAATTCTACACCAGACCTCAAAACTACATTCTGAACACACTCCTAAGTCCCAAATCACCTAACGAAGCTATCCGAGTAAAAAAATCTACATTCCGAGGTCGTTTACCTATAAGTGAATTCCCGGTTGACTTTTCCAACTATTGAGCTCATTTAAGAGACTAAGTGCCTTAATTCTCACCACGACCACTCTGAACCCGAGTCAACCAACCTAACACCACACAAAAGAGATGAACCACACAAGAAATGAAGCAAAAATGGGGGAAACGGGCTAAACTCTTGGAATGAACGGCCGGGTTGCTACACGAACGCACCCTGGGCTATGCGAACGCACATCATTAGGCAGGCCTGGGGGAGGGGGAGACCAGTACTCTTTGCGAACGCACCCCTCCCCATGCGAACGCGATGCCCAATTCTCCCTTACCCTATGCGATCACGGATAGACTTATGCGAACGTATAGGTCTGCTGCCCAGGCCGTATATAAACACTTTTAAAATGGGCAGACCCTTTCTACTCCAAATTTTCGAACTTTTCAGCCCTAGGAACGAATTTCCTCACCCAAGTTCATCCCCAAGTCATAGGTAATCAATTCTAAATTTTTCTATTTCAATTCCTTATTGTCTTTCATCACTTTTAAATAAAAAAACTAAGAATTTTCATGGTAAAAACTGAGGGTTTGGGTAAAATTAGGGAATTTTATAAAAATCAAATTTTTACCTCGAATTGAGGTCGGACTTCGAAACTAATTGTATATTTGGGTTCGTGGATGAATGGGTGAACGTAATTTGGTCCGAACCCTGAGTTTAGACCGAGCGGGCCCGGGGTCGGGTTTTCACTTTTTTGAGCAAACTTAGGAAAAATTATGTTTTTAAATAAAGTTAGTTCCTTTAGAATTAATTGATGATATTGAGTTAATTATGATTAGATTCGAGCAAGTAAGAGCAAGATTCTAAAGGAAAAGTAGTAATTGAGCAGTGAGTGGTCTACGAAATTGAGGTAAGTGTTTGGTCTAACTTTGACTTGAGGGAATAGGAGTCCCCACTTGTTTGCTATGTGAAATGCATGTGTTTGGTGTATAGGTGAGGTGACGAGTATCTATGCACCACCAAATTGTCTGTTAAACATGATCCCTTTCCAGTTCCCAACTTAATTGATTCTTGTCGTAATTGTTCTATGTTCATTATTGTTTCTATGACTACTTGGCCTTGTTGTTTTGTTGTTAAATATTGTTGTGGTTATTTTTGGAAAGAGTATTGGTTGTTTTAGCTAGTTCCCTTGTGGTACAAAACGGTTTAGCGGTTTGGCATTGCTTTTACGAGATATATATACATATTTATGTTCCTATTGGTTTTATGGTTGAGAGGATATTGATGAAGTTATGAGAAAAATACAGTTTCTTATTTATAATTGTTGAGAAAAAAATATTGTGAAAGGCTTGGCCTAAATTGTGAAATTTATGAATAAGTTGATATGAGATGTCTGATAGGAGCGAGTTGCATGCCACAACAAGGAGTGATAAGGGTGGACATGTAGGATCGGGTTGCACGCCGCAACAGGAGTAATAAGGGTGATATATTTAGGGAGGAGCAATAAGGGTGGACAAGTGGGAGTGGGTTGCACGCTGCAACAAGGAGCAATAAGGGAGGGCATTTATATTTTTACTGAGTTTAAAAGAAAATAAAGATTTGAAAGGCTTAAATGTTTATTTTACTATTCTTCATATTTTCGGCACTACTTTTATTTAAAGTTAAAGTTTAGAAACTTGAAATTTTTTTGAGAAAGTTTAGAATTGGTTTCAAAGAAAATAAAGATTTGAAAGGCTTAAATGTTTATTTTACTATTCTTCATATTTTTGACACTACTTTTATTTAAAGTTAAAGTTTAGAAACTTGGAATTTTTTTGATAATTGGTTATAGATGAGGCCTGGAAAAGGCGGCTGAGTTATTTTATTGTTATTTCAATACTTAATTAATTGTTTAGATTTCTTTCTTGCTTTATATATTATTGTCACAGGTTATATTTCTAAAGCCCCACCGTAGCCTCTTCACTACTTCGTCGAGGTTAGGCTCGGCACTTACTAAGCACATGGGGTCGATTGTACTGATACTACACTCTGCACTCATTTGTGCAGATCCAGGTATCGGTCAGCAGTAGAGATATTTAGAGCGACTATTCATTTATTCGGAGACACGAGGTATATCTGTCGGCGTTCACAAATCCCGAGAGTCTTCTCCTATTTTCATAAACGGTGTTTTATTATATTCGGAACAGTTACATTATTCTTTCAGCCAAGTATTTATAGTATTCTTTAGTAGTTCGTGAATTGTGACACCAGACTCTAGGGTAGTTATTTTTGATTTATCTATATAATTATTTCGTGGCTCGGTTTAGTTAATTGTTTAGTATCTTATATTGTGAATTATTTATTTAAAACCATTACATTAAGTATTAATTTAAAATTGTTTTATCCTGTTTAAATGGTTAATTAAAGGAAATAGTTAAGCGAACTCTAACATTGGCTTGCCTAGAAAGTGTGGTGTTAGGCGCCATAACGATCCCTAAGGTTGGAAATTTGGGTCGTGACAAGTTGGTATCAGAGCACTAGGTTTCTTAGGTCTCACAATTCACGAACAAGCTTGGTAGAGTCTGAAGGATCGGTACAGAGACGTCTGTACTTATATTTCGGGGGCTATTGAGTTAGGAAACAACTCCATTTTTATTTCTACTCTATCGTGCGATTGTTGTATCCCAAATACTGATTAGATTCTTCTATTCTCTGGAAGATGGAGAGAACACGTGCTTCTTCTTCCGCTGACCAGCATTCCGGTCCTCCAGCAGCAGCAGCTCTTACTAGGGGCAGAGGCCGAGGCCACGCAGAGGCCGAGGAAGGGGCAGGATTCAGCCCATTGCTCAGGCAGCAAGCCCACCTGCGGAACCACAGATTGAGATTGATGAGGGGGTTCCAGCTCAAACTGTCCCAGCGGGACCAGTTCAGGTTCCCGAGGGGTTTATTGCTACCCCGGTTCTTCAGGATGATTTGGTCCTTTAGTGGACTTGATGGAGAGTGTGGCACATGCGGGAACATTCCCTGTTGCAGCAGCCGTATCTCAGGCTGGAGGAGGGGTCCAGACTCTTGCTGTCCACACTCCAGTCCAGACTATTCCTCAGGTTCAGACCCCAATAGCCAATCTCGTTGGGGTAATTCAGCCAGTTGCAGCAGTGCCACCCGTTAATGGGGCAACTATGTCTACCGATGCTTTATGGAGGTTGGACAAGTTCATTAATTTATTTCCTGTTCACTTCAGTGGTGCTACTTCAGATGACCCTCAGGAATATCTGGATAGTTATCATGAGGTGTTGCGAAATATGGGTATTTTGGAGACCAATGGGGTCGATTTTGCTGCTTTTCAGATGACTGGTTCTGCCAAGAAATGGTGGAGGGACTTTCTGTTGACTAGAACAGTTGGATCACCTGCTCTGACTTGGGATCAATTCTCTCATCTCTTTTTGGAGAAGTTCTTGCTTGTTACTACTAGAGAGGATAAGCGTCGTCAGTTTGAACGACTTCAGCAGTGCAGCATGACAGTGACCCAGTATGGGACTCGTTTCGTGGATTTGTCTAGACATGCCATCCTTTTATTTCCCACAGAGAGGGAGAGGGTCAGACGGTTTATTGATGGACTTGCTCAGCCCATCAGGTTGCAGATGGCCAAGGAGACAGGGACCGAGATTTCTCTTCAGGATGCAACTAATATAGCTAGGAGGGTTGAGTAAGTTCTTGGGATGGGAGGTCAGGGGTCAGGGGTCAGGGGTCAGATAAGAGATCTCGCTATTTCAGTGGTTTTCGTGGTGCCTCATCTGGAGGCGGGACTTCATTTAGCAGAGGCCATTCTTCCAGGCCTTTCTATTCAGCACTACAGGTTTCACATGGTACTTCAGGGGGTCGTGGTTCTTATGTGCCTCATTCTGCCCAACCAGTCTACAATGCTCCTTCAGCTCTTATTAGAGCACCTCCTCTACAGAGTTATTATCGTGGTCAGCCAGTTCGTCAGGGTCAGTCCTCATATCAGGAGGGATGTTTTGAGTGTGGTGAATATGGGCATATTCAGAGAGCTTGTCCGAGGTTTCTGAGTAATCAAAAGTAGTACCAGGTTCTCATGCCATAGTTCCGGCACCAGCTGCAGCACCACCTGCCCAACCAACAAGGGGTAGGGGTCAGGTAGTTAGAGGTAGAGGCTAGAATGTTAGAGTTGGAGGACAAATAGCTAGAGGTGGAGATCAGCCTTCTAGAGGTGGAGGTCCTCCTAGAGGTGTGGTTCAGGGTGGCGGGGTCTAGCCCCGACTATATCCATTTCCAGCCAGGCCCGAGGCAGAGTCCTCCGACGCTGTTATTACAAGTATCATTTCAGTTTGTGATAGAGCTGCTTCAGTTTTGTTTGATTCGGGTTCTACTTACTCGTATGTTTCATCCTATTTTGCCTCGTATTTGAATGTGCCCCGTAATTCTTTGAGTGTTCCTGTTTATGTGTCTACACCGGTGGGGGATGCTATCATGGTAGATCGAGTATACCATTCGTGCATGGTAGTCCTAGGAAGTCTTGAAACTAGTGTGGATCTTTTACTTCTAGACATGGTTAATTTTGATGTTATATAGGGCATGGATTGGTTGTCTCCCTATTATGCCATCTTAGACTGTCACGCCAATCCAGTTACTTTAGCATTGCCGGGGTTGCCTTGATTAAAAATGAAAGGGGCTCCTGGTCATTCTCCCAGCCGGGTGATTTCATATGCCAAGGCTCGCCGCATGGTGGAGAAAGGGTGCTTGGATTATTTGGCTCATATTTGTGACTCCGATGCCGAGGTTTCTTCCATAGAGTCAGTTCCTATCGTGCGTGAGTTTCCTGAGGTATTTCCTGAAAACCTGCCGGGTATGCCACCCGACATGGATATTGATTTCTGTATTGATGTGGCTCCGGGCACTCAGCCCATTTCCATTCCTCCATATCGGATGGCCCCACCAGAATTGAAAGAATTAAAAGAACATTTGCAAGATTTTCTAGATAAGGGTTTCATAAGACCCAATGTCTCGCCTTGGGGTGCACTGGTTTTGTTTGTAAAGAAGAAATATGGGTCGATGAGAATGTGTATAGATTACCGGCATCTGAATAAAGTTACTATAAAGAATAAATACCCGTTGCCGAGGGTTGATGACTTATTTGATCAGCTTCAGGGTGCTAGAGTATTTTCGAAAATTGATTTGAGGTCAGGCTATCATCAGCTGAAGATTAGGGTGACCGATATTCCTAAGACAGCCTTTCTGACGAGGTACGGGCATTATGAATTTTTGGTTATGTCTTTTGGGCTGACTAATGCTCCAGCAGCCTTTATGGATTTGATGAATCGGGTTTTCAAGCCCCATATGGACTCTTTCGTGATCGTGTTCATTGATGACATTCTTATATACTCCCACAGTCAGGAAGAGCATGAGCAGCACCCCCGTATAGCACTCCAGACTTTGACAGATAATCAGTTGTATGCCAAGTTTTCTAAATGTGAGTTCTGGTTAGATTCAGTAGCCTTTTTGGGTCATATTATATCACCTGAGGGTATTCAGGTTGATCCTAAGAAGATAAAGGCAGTCAGGGAGTGGCCTAGACCCACTACAGCTACGAAAATTAGGAGTTTCTTGGGTTTGGTGGGTTACTACCGTCGTTTTGTGGAGGGGTTCTCGTCCATAGCAGCCCCAATGACTAAATTGACTCAGAAAGGTATCCCATTTAAATGGTCAGATGAGTGCGAGGAGAGCTTTCAGAAGCTAAAGACATCCTTGACTTCAGCACCGGTGTTGGTGTTACCATTAGATTCGCGTTCTTTCTCGGTGTATTATGATGCTTCTCGAGTTGGCCTTGGAGTAGTGTTGATGCAGGATGGTAGGGTGATTGTCTATACTTCCCGACAGCTGAAGGTCCATGAGAAGAATTATCCCGTTCATGACTTAGAGTTGGCAGCTATTGTTCATGCATTGAAAATATGGAGTGTCGTGTGAGGTTTTTACTGACCATCGTAGTCTCCAGTACTTATTCAAGCAAAAAGATCTAAATTTGAGGCAGCGGAGATGGTTAGAGTTACTAAAAGATTATGATGTCACCATATTGTATCACCCAGGGAAGGCCAATATGGTGGCCGATGCATTAAGTAGAAAGGCGGTGAGTATGGGCAGCCTTGCGTATATTCCAGTTGGTGAGAGACTGTTGGCTTCAGACATTCAGACGTTGGATAATCAGTTCGTGAGGTTGGATATTTCGCCCATCAGTGTTCTAGCCTGTACAGTCGCTCGGTCTTCTCTAATTGACCGTATCTGGGAGCGGTAGGATGATGACCCACATTTGGCGGTCCTTAGGGACACAGTTCGGCACGGCGATGCCAAGCGGGTTACAGTTGGAGATGATGGTGTTTTGAGGATGCAGGGTCGTTTATGTGTGCCTAATGTTGATGGCCTTCTTGAGTTGATCCTTGAAGAGGCTCACAGTTCTAAGTATTCAATTCATCCAGGTGCAACCAAAATGTACCAAGACTTGAGGCAACATTTTTGGTGGAGAATAATGAAGAAGAACATTGTTGCATATGTTTCTCGTTGCTTGAATTGTCAGCAGATAAAGTATGAGCATCAGAGACCTGGTGATTTGCTTCAACAGATAGAGATTCCTGAGTGGAAGTCGGAGCGTATCACTATGGACTTCGTTATTGGGCTCCCACAGACTCAGAGGAAATTTAACGCAGTTTGGGTTATTGTAGATAGGCTGACTAAATCAGCACATTTCATTCATGTGGTAAGTACTTATACTTCAGAGCGGTTGACTGAGTTATATATCCGGGAGATTGTTCGCCTTCATGGTGTGCCCGTGTTTATCATTTCTGATCGGGGTACGCAATTTACTGTTGATACCCAATTTTTCCTCAAATTATTTTCAAAATTTGCATATATACTTTCAAAATCACTCTTTGTAATAAGGAGTATTTTTTCCTATTTCTCTATATTTTTATTAAATTATCTTCATGTTTATTTAATATTTCATATTTAAATAATTATCCATAAATTGTGTTATAAATAATTTCAAAATGTTTCCCAGCTCAGTATGTTATTTTTAATCATTTTTTATCCACTAGAATTCAATTTATTTCACAAATTAGTCAATTGGGTCTCATTTAATTTTCATTACAACAATTTTACAATTATAGCCCAATTGAATACTTTGTGTTGTTTTAATTCAAAATTTAGGCATTCTTTACATTTTATATTATTTAATTACTGTAATTTTGCCTATTTAAGCTTAATTTCATTTGTATACAATTATTAGCTATTTTAATTAATTAATCATCTATTTTTTACGGGTCTTTAACACCTAGCCACCTTTATTTAAATTCTAGCCACATTCAACCTGATCTCTAAACCCAATACCCAACCCATGTAACTAGCCCAATTGCCAAGCCCAATCCATAAAATCTACCCGACCCAATCTGTGCTTCAATCTGAGCCGTTGATTAATTCAAATCAACGACCCAGATCAAAGCTTACCTAAATTAACCCAAACGACCCCCCAAACCCCTCATTTCATTCGAGACCTCTCATCTTTCTATCCGGTCTTTCCCTCTCCCTTCTCTCTAGAATCTTCCCTAGTTCACCTTCTTCTCCGATGGAGCTCAGCCCGTCTCCAGCCACCTTCGACCTCTCTCCTTTCGACTACGAGCCTCCATGATGTCTCATCCATCTAGCTCACCTCATCTCTGAAGCCTTCAAGGGTCTTTACCATGCCTACTGGCTGTTGGGGTTCCTGCTTGGGTTGTTTTCGGCTCTCTCCGGTGGGGTTTTGACACGACCATGCCATAACCACCACGATTTTTGGGTTCCACGGCAGGTTCTACGATTTTCTCTGGTTTCTTATGAAACCCTAATTTTTTCCTAAAACTCTTAAATCTATGGTATTTTTAACGATTTAAACTTGTTTCTTCATGTTTTACACTGTTCTCAACACGATCTCTAAAAATCTTCAGTTTTAAGACATTTTTGCTTTCTTTTTAAAATTAGGATTTCTCAGAACTTCTTCTATGTTGGGTTTTAACTGAGTTTCTCTTCGCTCTTAAGTCTATTCTTTGCATATCGTGATGATTTTGTGATTGTTATATCGCCTATGTTAAAACCCTAATTTTTCTATGTTTGGTTCTATGTATTAGCATGACTCTCTCTTTGCTTAAGTTTCTATACCTCGAATATGTTCTATTGAGTTTCTAAGGCCTAACATATTCGTGTTATCTATATGTGATTGTTTATGCATCTCTGAACTTGTCCGTTGCTATGATTGTTAGCTTCTCTATATATGTTTTGAAATTTGGAGCATGAATCCCTCTTGATTGACTCTGATTTCTTTATTGAATGATATGATTGAGAATATGTCTTTAAAAGCCCTAAAAAAACTCTGCCTGTTTGTTTAGACTGATTGATTCACTTACATTGTTTATTAATTCGCTCTATTTACTGAACTATTATGGCTTTCTGAATCTAGTCTTAATTGTTTACCCTATTGCTTAATAAACCATGAGTCTTTCCTTGTTTAGTCCTGACTGATTTTACTTTGCCTTATATCACTATATGTTTTACCGCTTGAGTTTGAATCCCTTGACTTAAGGGAATAATTGTCGATTCTTTCTTTATTTAGTATGGTGTTGACTTTATTTACCTTATATGGCTATGTGCTTTTACCATTTGAATTTTAAATCCCATAATGTAAGGAAACCGTGTATTTTTCACACTGATTTGATTCTGCCTTCTCTTATTACCATGCATCTATGATTCTTACCTTATTTTGATTACATGTTTTCAACTATAAGTACTCATGCTCTTTCATTAAACAACACAGGAACAATACACTGTTCTAAGCTTTCTCTTACACACATTGACTTGTGTTAGAACTCTCTCTTTCTTACAAAAAGTTCTCTGCTCTACTACTCTTCCCTGCTCTTGGTTACTGTTATCCGACTATAAGCCAAGGCTAACCATTGCGCTCTTGCCTTGCTCTCTCTCATTCTGCTTGCTTTCCTCTTCACTGGTATGCCTTATTTTAAATTTAAAGCTTCATCAACAACATGATTCTCTACTTGTTTCAGTTCTTATTGTTCTTAGTCTGTTTTTACTTATGGTTCTTCTGTGAAACTTGCAACTAGAATACATCCTCAGCATGCTATTATCTCTCTTGTCCTGTGTGTTTTGGGCATATCTATTAGCTGTTTTCATGATTTTGTTGTACCCCCAATCCCTTAGTGGCTATGTCAGGGCAAAAAATCTCTGAACATGTCTAAACCACTCCAATACCCCTACTGGGTTGTTTATAGTTATATGTTTTACATGTCCCCAATCCCACTGCTCCTTGCTTGTAGTAGTTGAACCTGTGTGATTCTGTGTGTGCACTTTTTAAAGGTCATTCTAGACTGTTACTTATAACTCTCTTTTCCAAACAATTTTTTAATCAAGCAAACTCTCTGGTTTATGAAATGTTTCAAATAAATCTCTTTCAAAACTCTTTCTTTTCTTTTCAACATCACTTCTGGCACTTCACATTACTCCTAGATATCTAGGTTCCACCCCATCAGTGTAAGCTTTGCTTAGGGAACCCCTGAGTTCCCTCTGAACTTTGATGCACTGAGGCTGGTAATTCCACACTGCACTTGTTCATCTTTGGTTATTATATCTGGGTGCTGATATTGGCTAGGGACCCCACGAGGGCCCTAGGGAGTTTTGCCGCACCCAGACCATGTAAGGCTGTGAAACTCGAAAGGATTGAGGTTGGGAGATATGGGCCTGATTGAAGGCTCTCTATAGAATTAGCTTCTTATTTTCCTTTCAGTTCTGTAATTCCTTTATTTGGCCTGTAATAATCTGTAAACGAATGTGTGGGGCAGGATAGTGAATATGGGAGGGGACTATGCATGTTTAATATAGTTACGGGTAGAAATCATGATCATAGGATTTACTCTACCTATGTGTGCAATAGTATCATGCTTAGGACATGCATACCATGCATTAGAAACCATGTTTAGGTTCTTTACTTCAACATCTCTACTATACTCTTACTTTAGAAATCATGTTCATAGCTGATAACTATTATAAAATATGTCGTAATGATAGTGCTTCTGCATTTGCATCTAGAAATCATGCTTCGGGACTCATAATCGATGTGTGCATAATCAGTATATATACGGACGCCTAGGCAAACCTTAGGCCTAATACTCATTGAAACTAAAATCGACTGTTTTACGTCTTGCCTGTATTAAAAATGGTCTTTTAAA
Source organism: Nicotiana paniculata (assembly GCA_005239505.1). Lineage (NCBI taxonomy): Eukaryota > Viridiplantae > Streptophyta > Magnoliopsida > Solanales > Solanaceae > Nicotiana > Nicotiana paniculata. The sequence continues at coordinate 2,222 of ML307762.1, read as the reverse complement.
TTTAATCAGTCTCTTTTGAAAATCTTAGAACCTTGCTGTTTGTCACTACTTTTACTCCTACAATTGATGAATTTTCAAAACGATTCACCCAGCCTGAAGTTCATGCAAATCATTCTGTTTTTCCTAAACCCTTGCTCTATTTTCTTAATTACTGGTTTTTTTGAAAATGTGCACTCATTCTCCTTTTATTAAAACTCCTTTAAACTACCGGTTCTTGCCTTATTTCAAAGAAAGTCACTCTTGTTGAAAATTACTCTGTTTTTTTTAAAATCTCGCTTTACTTCTGATTATTGGTTTTCTAAAGTGATTCATCCATTTTATTATTGAAAACTTCATCATTGTTAAATCCTGCTACTGTCTTTAAATTACTGGATTTCCAATCAATTCATTTTCTCAATAACTATTCTGTCCTTTTTAAATTCCCTGCTTTATCAGTCCATTGTCAAACTTCTAAAACCTACTGTTTTTCTAACTGTTTTAAATCCTGCCTTTGAGACCTTGATTGTGTTTGAGACGTGTTATTTATGTGTTTACCTGTGGAGGAATCTGTGAGCCTTTTATCTGCCTTTATGTGTTCCCATATTTGTAGTCCTAATTATTTTATATGTCGCTTAGAATTTTATCCTTTAAACCTAGGGGTTCAACCTAGTACTCACCTTGTAGGATTTAGTAGTCCTAAACACCCTGTGGGACTTATAGAATAGGACGGGTAATAGCACGCAATAACCCTTCATGACCAGAATGCGCTTCTTTGAATAACCTCTACGGGGTGGGAAGGGTAGAATATCAATGACCGGTGTGCTAATACCACGTGTAGCCCCTCTTCAAGGAGTGATTACCGGGTATTGCATTGATGTAATCCGTGTTACTTTAAAACCTAGTACAATTCTTTTCAAATGTTTTTACTCTAATGTTTTCCCAAAACCTTTAATGATTTTCCTACTTGTTTGAAATCCCCTCTTATATGAACCTTACTTGCTATTTGTTTACTGCCCAAATTCACAAAACTTTTTGGCTGGGACCCACAGTTGTGGATCTTGAGGGGTGCCTAACACCTTTCCCTTAGGATAACTTCAAACCCTTACCCAATCTCTGGTAATGCAAACTAGTTCATGAGTTATCTACTCTACGTGACCTAACGCACCACAAAATCGTTAAGTGGCGACTCTTCCTTAAACCTCTTCCTTTAAGGAGTTTTCCAGAATGTCATGAACCCGATCTCTCCGCACCTGACCCGTGCGAGGAAAAAAGGGGGCGCAGCAGCATGGCGATTCTGCTGGGGATGTTCCCTAGGCTTACACCATTACAGGTTGTCTTGTGAATTGGACCCTTCAATTTTTGTTTAAATGTTTATGCCCTTTCCTATTCCCGTTATATGCTGTTAACTGTTTAATTTTGCAAGTATTTTATTTTTCCTGAACATAACTGACGTCTCTTCATGTTTTCTTTGTAACTGCTTTCAATTATAACTGCCGTATTTCCTTTCTTTACCGCTTTCCAGTGTGAAAATACATGCCTACTTATTTAAATGTTATTTATTGCATATCATGCTCCGCATTCATATTCACTCGTGCCAAACAAAATCCTATAGCAACGCTTACAATGAGTGGTTGCGCTATTCCAATATCACTACCCCTAAATTCAGAAAGGCGTATTTGCGGTAAAACTAGTCGATCAGCGGTGCAGTCGACAGTTCCGTGCCTTCCCCCTTGAGTTGTCCGCTCAAGGGTACCGGTCTAAAACCCCATATAAACCTTACTCTATTGTATGTTGCATGCATCATGGTCAAACGTAGCCAGGTTAACGTGTCGTCCGCACAACAGCCTTTAAGATAGCCTTGTCCAAAGTCCATTGGGTGACCATCTTGGCCACCACAAATATCATCAAAGTAAGGGGTTGGGGGAAGATAAGAAATATAATCACAACCATAAAAGTGACCATCTTGGCCACCACAAATATCACACACATTCCACACATAAGATTGAGTTTGTGCACATAACTCGCTCTCGGAAATATTTTGATAATTTTGCCCTTGGTGGCTTCCTTCATAATATGCATAACGAGGATCAAAAGTAGAATTACCAACATCCAAACTCTCATAATTCCACGATGCCATGTTTTTCAAATAAAAAAAATACAACTAAAATAAAGAAAATCACAATCAAATACTAAAAAAAATCAAACTTGAAACCTAGTAATATGTACAATTACAGCTACACTTG
>ML307759.1:0-69957 GCA_005239505.1 Nicotiana paniculata | reverse complement strand
ATCGCGACCTCGTCTTCTCTTTCTTATTCTACTTGTTGTTCTTTATTTTGAGACAATGTTGTCTATTTCTCCTTTTCTTTCGCTTTATGTTATAGTAGCTCATGACTGAGTGACACCGGATCCGGGGTTGGAGGTTTTAAATTTAGTTTTTCAAATATTATTTTAAACTTCAGATCCTTAGTATTATCAATAAACTCGTTTAAAATCGTATTTTTACTGAAAATTAAATTTAGCTTAGATAAAAAGGGCGGCTTGCCTGGTTCCATGAGATGCTCCATCACGACTCCGAAATTGGGTCGTGACAAGATGGTATGAGAGCGCTACTTTAAATAGGTCTCACCAGTCATGAGCAGGTTTAGTAGAGTCTTGCGGATCGGTACGGAGACGTCTGTACTTATCTTCGAAAGGCTACAGAACCCTTAGGAAGAATCCCACATTATTGAATTCTGTCGTGCGAATCTGTTGAATTATCGAACTAAACTTCTGTTGTTTTCATTCTCTCATAGATGGTGAGGACTCGTGCTACCAATCGTGGTAATCAGAAACCAGCAGGACCAGCTGGAGGTCGAGGCCGTGGCAGAGGGAGGGGTGCAGCCCGCTCAGCAGTCGGGGCAGTACCTGTGGACCTTCCCACTGCTCGTGATTAGGTCCTTGCAGTTGAGGTCCCAGCGGGAGAGGCTCAGGCACCAGCAGTGCCCATTGTGATTCCGGGTCTTCAGGAGACCCTAGCCCAGATTTTGACGGTGTGCACCAGCCTAGCATAGGCCATCGCCGTGTCTACTACTGCTGCTACTTCTCAGGCCGGGGGAGGCACTCAGACTCCAGCTGCCCGGATACCAGAGCAAGTTACTCAGGGGATTCAGACACCTGGGACAATTCCAGTCCAGCCGGTTGCCCCAGCCCAAGATTTTGTGGTCCCAGCTTTGGCAGATGACGAGCAGCGCAGCTTAGATAGGTTTAGTAAACTCCAGACTCCGATTTTTAGTGGTACTGAGGGCGAGGATGCCCAGGGCTTTTGTACAAGTGTTAGAGGATCCTTCGCAAAGCAGGGATACTGGAGGCTAGTGGGTTCCCATTTACTACCTTCCAGTTTGCAGGAGCTGCACTCGCTTGGTGGGAGGCCTATGAGAGGCGTAGACTTGCTGATGCAACACCCCTTACCTGGCGTCAATTCTCCATTCTATTCCTGGAGAAGTATATACCGCAGTCCCGCAGAGAGGAGCTGCACAGAGAGTTCAAGCAGTTGCACCAGGAGGACATGACAGTGATGCAGTATGAGATGAGGTTATCTGAATTGTCCCTTCATGATATTTGGCTAGTTCCCACGGATAGGGAGAGAATCAGGAGGTTTGTTGATGGCCTCACTTATCAGCTTCAAATTTTACTAACTAGGGAGAGGGTATATGGCGCTTCTTTTGAGGAGGTGGTTGACATTGCCAGAGAGATTGAGTCGGTTCGCCGCTAGGAGCAGATCGAGAGGGAGGCCAAGAGGTCTCGAGGATCTGGGAGTTTTGGTGGGGTTCCTTTAGGGGGGCACCTCAACCCGGCGGAGGCCGTCTATTCAGGCAGGCTCAGCCAGGTCACTCAGGTTATCGTGGTGGATTAGTTAGTCATGATCCTCATAGTTCGCATCAGGTGAAACCATCCTTCAGTGCCCTGCAAGCTCAGACTTCATCTTGGGCACCATCGGTTCAGAGTTCATATATGCCTGGTTCTTCCAGTGGTTATCCTGGTGCTAGGGGTTCCCTTCAATCCCCAGTGCATTTCTCCGAGAGAGGTTGCTTTGAGTGTGGAGATATGGGCCATATTAAGAGGTTTTGCCCTCGTCTTGCGAGAGGTACTTATCAGCAGACGAGTCAGCCCGCGGTTTCAGAATCAGTAGCTGCACCATCCGTCCAAGTAGTAAGAGGTGGGGGTCAGGAAGGTAGGGGTCTCCCAAGAGGAGGAGGTCGATCCGGTGGTGATCAGGCCCAATTTTATGCATTTTCAGCCAGACCAGATGAGATGGTTTCTGATGTCGTGATCCCAGTTAGTGTTTCAGTCTGTCACGAGAAGCTCAGTTTTTAATTGATTCCGGTTTTTCATATTCACATGTTCATCATATTTTAACCCATTCTCTGGATATGCCCCGTGAATCTTTTGTTACATCTTTCATGTGCTCCCCCTGTGGGTGATGTTGTTACGGACCGCGTGTGTTGGTTGTGTGGAGTACCTATTGGGGGTCCTGATACCCGGGTGTGTGCATGGTAAGGTTATTCGACGGTTGATGGCTTTTGGAACAACCCTTGGGACGTTCGAGGATAAACGTTTGCTTAAGAGGGGGAGAATGTAACGACCCGGTCAGTCGTTACGTAGAACCTGCATTATAATTGATGTTCATGACTTGTCATAGGTTGGTTATACTTTTATTGATGTGTTAGAGTTGGTAGGCTTGAAATCGTAATGGTTTTAGTGAGTGTTTAGTCGCTTAGTCATTAAAAATAGCCGTAAAGTTGGAAAAGTCAACTGAGAGTTGACTTATTGGTAAACAACCCCGGAATGCAGATTTTATGGCTCGGATAGCTTCGGTAGGTGATTTGGGACTTAGGAGTGTGTTCAGAATATTTTTGTGATGTCCGGTGTAGAATTACGCTTGAATTGGCGAAAGTTAGTTTTTGGTGATTGCTGGTCGGCTGTGGAAAATACCCTATCGGGTTCGGAATGGAATTCTAGAAGTTGAAACAGGTTCGTAATGTCATTTTTGATATGTCTGCAAAATTTCAGGTCAATCGGAGTTGTTTTGGATAGTTTCGACATCGTTGGAGGATTTTAGAAATTTCAAAGTTCATAGCTTGAATCTGATGTAAATTTGGTGTTTTGATGTTAGTTTTGGTGTTTTGAGAGTGCAACCAAGTTTGAGTGATGCTATGGGATATGTTGGTAGGCTTGGTTGGGGTCCCGAGGGGCTCGGGATTGATTTCAGTTTGGTTAACGGGCATTTTTGGACTTAGAGAATTGCTGGTTTTCTGGTTTTTGTGCAGCAGGGATCTGTGAATCCCGATCGCATGGCAAGGGCTATGATCGCGTAGAACACTCTGAGGGCCAGGAAAATTTTGTACATCGCGATCGCGTGAATCGGGGTGCGATCGCGTAGGTTTGGAAGAAGGTGAAATGCGATCGTGTGAGCTAGGTCGCGATCGCGTAGAGCTAACCGGGCGCGTGGGGGTGAGGTCAATTGATCTTCGCGATCGCGTGCGTCTGGTTGCGATCGCTTGGGGTTGAGCTGCTGTGAAGCACGATCGCGTGGCTTATGCCATGATTGAAATGAGTAAAGTGGGGGCCAGGGAATTTTTTTCTTCGCGATCGCGTGAGGACTTCCGCGATCGCAGTGAAGAAATCAGTGGGCCGTATATAAATAAACCCTGAACGACTTAAACCCTTTTTACACCATTTTTGTACGGACAGAGGGCTTTGGGGGCGACTTTTGAAGAGGGAAATTATTGTTCTTCATAGAGGTAAGTGTTTTGGACCTTAAAACTCATCTATGGATGATTATAGAACATAATATCAGTGTTAAATTCACGAAAATCAGTAGAAAAGGGTGGGTTTAGGGCTTGAGATTATGAGACCTTTAGGGATTGATTTGAGGGGTCAAATTAACTCCGATTTTAGTGTTCTTTATATGTACGGACTCGTGAGATGATGAAGAACAATTTTGTATAAAAACTTCTGAGTTTCGGGATGCGGGCCGGGTTTTAACTTATTTTGGGTTTTGAGCTAAAATTGGTACTTTTCAATTGGAATTCATTCCTTAAGCATAAATTGATGATAAAAATCTGAACTTGGTAGATTTGGAGCACTCAGAGGCCAAATTTAGAGGCAAAGGCACTGCAAAATAGTATTCTATTCGGTTTTGAGGTAAGTAACGTTTCCAAACTTGGAACTGAGGGTTCGAAACCCCGAGCTAAATGATTTATGACTATTGTTGAGGTGACGCACTTGCTAAGTGACGGGCGTGCGGGCGTGCACTGAGTAATTGTGTCCTTGCTTACCCATGGCACCGCTTAGTGATTATTCCATGATGATATTTGTGCTTCTGTTAATGTGGTGATTGTGAACATGTTAGAAATCATGTTAAGTATAAATGTTAGGCTTCACGCCGAAAATGCTGAGACCGAGTGGTCGTATATTACTGTCTCATTTTGTGATTATTTGATTTCATATACTAAGTCCCGTTATAGCATATCACTTCATATCTCAGTCTCAGTATTGTTAATTATATGCATACTTATCATTGTTACGGGCTGATGGATGCATCTGTGATCCATGTGAGTGAGACTGAAGAGTAATGACTGAGTGAGGTCGAGAGCCTGTTATTGAGACAGTTATGAGATTGGACTGCACACTGCAACGATATTTAAATCATGCCTTCATTGGCTTGATATGGCGCTTGGGCCACTAGGGCCCTTCGGAGTTTTTACACCCTCAGTGAGCGCATTGATGATGAGGGATGGATCTTCCCTGGGCGTGGATCTTGTCCGAAGCTGATGTTATGTGAGGGATGGATCTTCCCTGGGCATGTATCTTGTCCGAAGTCGATGTTATGTGAGGGATGGATCTTCCCTAGATATGGATATTGTCCGAGTGTTGCATTCCGGAGATGGATCTTCTTCGTGGGGGTTGGACTGGCCTTTTTCCTCAGTAAGGAGTGACTACGGTCACCGGTGTTTTTGCATATTCCGGGATGGAACTTCCCTGGGCCTGAGAGCCATATATAGTACTAAGTGGACTTCTGTGGGAAAGCTGTAAGCACTATGTGCATATCCACACTGGTTTCATACATATATTTTATGATGGCATGTAGAGTATAATGGTATACTTGGCATATTTACTCATCCTGATAAACTGTTAGCATGTCTAAATTCTGTATATATTTTATTGTAAACTTTTGAGGTTTTGTCCGTCACTACTTCTCAGCCCATAGTTTGGGTTCGTTACTTCTGAGTTGGTGTACTCACATTACCCCCTGCACCTTGTGTGCAGATCCAGGTACACCGGGACCCGGTAGTGGATATTGAGCAGCTGTCAGAGTTTTCGTTGGAGTTGTCGAGGTAGCAGCTGGCGATCGCGACCTCGTCTTCTCTTTCTTATTCTACCTGTTGTTCTTTATTTTGAGACAATGTTGTCCATTTCTCCTTTTCTTTTGCTTTATGTTATAGTAGCTCATGACTAAGTGACACCAGATCCGGGGTTGGAGGTTTTAAATTTAGTTTTTCAAATATTTTTTTAAACTTCAGATCCTTAGTATTATCAATAAACTCGTTTAAAAATCGTATTTTTACTGGAAATTGAATTTAGCTTAGATAAAAAGGGCGGCTTGCCTGGTTCCACGACAGGCACCATCACGACTCCGAAATTGAGTCGTGACAGGGCGTCTTTCCGCAAAGCTTTTATGTAAAACTGCGAAAATATGAAATTTTACTTTGAAATCCATTTGAGATTACTTCGGTCAATGTTTTGAGCAAACAGACCTGAATTCGTGATTTGGGACTTGGGCGTATGCCCAGAATCGAATTCAGAAGTCCATAGCCCGAGTTATTGAATTTTGTAGAAATTTAAAAGTTAAAGTCTTAATGAATTTGAAATGTTTGAACAATGTCTGACTGTTTGGATATCGGGTCAGTATTTTGGTTTTAGAACCCTGTATAGGTCCAATATTATATTTATGACTCGTCTGTCAAATTTGGTGAGAAACGGAATTGGTTTGACGTGATTCGGACGTCCAGTTGTGAAAATAGAGTTTTCAAAATTTTCTTTAAAAATTCATTTGATTTGGTGTTCAATTCGTAGTTTTAGGTGTTATTTTGGCAATCTGATCGCGCGAACAAGTTCGTATAATGTTTTTAAACTTGTGTGAATAGTTGGTTTAGAGCCCCGAGGTGTCAGTTAGTTTCGGATAGGCTACGGAGTAAATTTGGACTTAGAATTCAGCTGGTTTCTGCACTTTCTAGTAACTAGCCTCTAATCTCGCATTTGCGAGATCAGTGTTCGCGTTTGCGAACATTCTCGATTTCTGACAGGCTCGCATTTGCAAGCAAATTCTTGAGTCAACTTGAGTTCGCATTTGCGATTAAGAGGTCGCAATTGCGAGGAGGCCAGAGTTCGTATTTGCGAACAATTCTTCGCTTTTCCGAAGTGGGGCCGGGGCAAGCTTGATCGCATTTGCGATCAATATGGTCGCAATTGCGGAAGATCAACGTTCGCATTTGCAAATAAATCATCACAAGTGCAATGATTACATAAGTGTAAGACTCTTCACATTTGCGATGGATTCTTCGCATTTGCAAACCCCAGGTCGCAAATGCGAATCTGCAACTGATCAAAACTTGACTTAGACGGGATTTTTGCTCATTCTTCAAAATTTTCAAAACAAGAAACCCTAGAGGCGATTTCCAAAAGAAATTTTCTTCCCCAAATCATTGGTAGGTGATTCTAAACTAGTTTCTTTCAATCTTTCACTACATTTCCTAATATTTTAACCTAAAATCTTGTGTATTCGTGGTAGAAATTGGGGGATTTTAGGTAAAAATTGGGGGATTTTGCGTAGAAATTAGGGATTCATACCTCAAATTGAGGTCTGATTCCAAAAAAAATTACATAACCGGGCTCGGGGTGAATGGGTAATCGAGTTTGGTCTGAACTTCAGGATTGGACCAAGCGGACCTGGGAGTTGACTTTTGTTGACTTTTTCAAAAATGGCCTACATTGAATTCTTTGCAATCGTGGGTAGTTTCTAAGGCTTAATTGAATTGTTTGATTGGTAATTTGCTAGATTCTATTGGTTCAGAGGCTTGTTTTAGAGGCAAAGTTGTGGTTGAGCATTGAGTGGTCTTTGGAGCGAGGTAAGTGTTGTGTCTAACCTTGACTTGAGGGAATTAGGAACCCTCGGACTATGTGCTATGTGAATTTCATGTGAGCGGCGTATATGCAAGGTGACGAGTGCTTATGCGCTGCCGAATTATCTGTTTTCCCTGTTTCTCACTTTTCTTTAATTATCTCTTTCCCAGTCTTAATTGTTATATGCTCTAAATGTGTTCCCATGCCTAATTGCTACCTGTTAGTCAATGTTTTCCTCCTGTTTATGATATTAGATATTTTCCTAGTCTCATGATATCCTACTACTTGCTCAAGTTAGTTTATTTGCACCTTCTAGTTGTAAATTCTGGGTTGGTCTCGCTGTGTAGTATTACTTCTATGGATTATCATATTGTATAAGGTTTCCTATTTATTTCAGCTAGGTGTTTAGGGATTGTAAAGGTTTTCCGTAATTTTAATAGTAAGTTTTACTGTGCACATTGAGTACTTGGTATTGATATGGTAGGATGGGGTTGCACGCCGCAACAGGTGGAATAAGGGTGAAATGATATGGTAGAATAAGGGTGAATCTATATTGAACGGTGGGATTGGGTTGCACGCCGCAACAGGTGTAATAAGGGTGGATTGTTTTGGTGGAATAAGAGTGACTTATGATTTTGATATTGTGATATGGAGGGATCGGGTTACGNGGAAGATTATATATATATATATATATATATATATTCATTCTGCTAATGTTCTTACGAGGAAATAAGGGAAGATTATATATATATATATATATATATATATTCATTCTGCTAATGTTCTTACGAGGAAATAAGGGAAGATTATGTGATGTACGGTGGGATCGGGTTGCGCGTCGCAACAACCTATGTGTTTCTATTTCCCCTAAACTGTGTTAGTTTTACGGTACTTTCTTTGAACTTAAGGATTGGTAATTCTGAACGTCGTTGGATTATTCCCTGAATCTGTAGCTATTATTTCCAATTGACTGTTTTATTTCATTATGTATTTCCTTTTCTGTCTTTATTAGAGGTGTTCATGGTTCGGTTTGGGTCGGTTTTTCCCAAAAAAAAAAAACAAGTCGGTTTTTCAAATATTGGAACCAATCCAAAGCAATTAAGTCGATTTTTTATCGATTTGGTTTTTGTCGGTTTTTCGATTTTTTCGGTTATTTTCTTAAATATGGGCATACACTACCAAACGCATATTCCGGCGACGATATTTTCAACATAACACTATCAAATCAATTGCTCTTTGAGAAATTTATCATTTACCAAGATATATTGATGATAATTGAATAAAATTGTGATGAATAATTTAAGTACTCAATTAAAATGCAATTTATTTTTAGCATGAAATAATTTTTTTTATACTTAGCGAAAGAAAATTACCAATCAAACTAGAATGTAAAGGCAAAGAATTAGATTATTAAATAGCAAAGAACTAGACTAAAAATATAAATGACTAATATATACCATAAAATTTTAGAAACTTTATATAAAAAATATACATATATAAGGTGTAATAATAAATTTAAATAGCTACTTTTATAGTCGGTTTGGTTTGGTCTTTTCGGTTATTTTTTGCTTGAAACCAAAACCAAACAAAATTTGATCGGGTTTTAAATTTTAAAACCAACCCTTAAATGTATCAGTTTATTTGGTCGGTTTGGTTAGGTTTTCGGTTTGGTTTGGTTTTTCGGGTTTTTCGGGTTTTTATGAACACCTCTAGTCTTTATTATATATATATACTGCGTACAGGTTGTAGTGTGAGTGACCCGCCTTAGCCTCGTCACTACTTCGTCGAGGTTAGGCTCGGTACTTACAGAGTACATGGGGTCGGTTGTACTCATACTACACTTTGCACTTCTTGTGCAGATTTTGGCATTGGTCCTAGCTGATCGAGAGGCGTATCAGCTCAGACTGGTTCATTGGAGACTCAAGTTAGTTCTGTTGGCGTCCGCAGACCTCGAATTCCCCATCTATCTTCTGTTTTTACTGTTTCTTTCGTTCAAACAGTTCTATTTCTTTCAGAATTTTCTTGTAGAAAATCCTAGAAGTTCGTGAATTGTGACTCCAGATCCGGGTTGTAGTAAATATTATGAGCATTTATGTTTGTATACGGCCGAAATCGGAGGAGTCCGATTTCGAGGTATCTGTTATGCCGAGTCCGAGCTCGGAAGGCTTGAAGCAGGGTTCGAGTCCGACCTCAGAGTACATAACTCGAGAGAGTACATTGAAGGCCCAACATGGCCTACCTCGAGGCAGTACAAAATCGATGACAGTCAAGAAAAAATGGGAAATTTCCAAGGACACGTGGTTATGACAGATAAGATTTGTGAGAAATAATACAAATCTGTACTAGGCCGTTATACAGCTGTACCAATAATATTATTTGTCATAATTAGAAATGTACCGTATTAGGGTTTTCCCCTCCTATATAAAGCGGACCCCAATCATTTTGTAAGAGACATCATACATAGCAATAGAACTTTCTACTCTGCCTTTTCTCGTTTAAACGTGCTCTTCAATTATTCCTCAGCTTTATTATTTATTGTTCATACTCTATTGTTACTAAACTGACCTTGAGACCCTGAAACCATCAAGCTCGAGGCCCTCGCTCCTTTAGCAAAACTGGTTTGATTATCATATTCTTCTTATTTACACCTAGTATTTCTAGCTTATCTACTAGTATTGAAATAAATCACATATTTTTAGAACCACAAATCAAGTATAATTGTTAACACCAATTTTCGAGGTAAACAGTTTGGCGCCTACCGTAGGGCTAAAGATAATAGTGATTATTTTAACGCTAATTTTATGATAACACACGTTATTTTTCACACTTTTTCTTGTCCAAGATTATTTGATTTCAGGCTAAAATATGTCGAACTCAGCAAACGCACCAGTACATGGTAGCGATGGACTAGGATTCCATGGAGAAAATAATGCAACAACTTCAGCACCCGGTGTGCCACTGCTCAACCCTGGAGTAGCACTTATCCCCAACACAGTCGATGTTGGCTCACACATTGCTTTAAACATCGATTTGGGTACGAACGTCGGAGGAAGCGTGCAGGGGGAAGTTCAACCCAGTGGCCAAAGGGCACATGGCCAAGGAGTCAGAGAAGTTAGCCTCCAAGTAAATTTCGAGATGTTACAAGCACAACAAATAGCCATCGCTCAGTTACAGAGTCAGCAAAAGACTTCGAGCAGAGCGGGACCAGAAACAGCTCCTCGAGTCGAGCCAACCCCCGAAATATCAAGCAACAATCGGTCGGGAAATGACCCCACCATCATGAAAATTCTCGAGAAACTCACCAAGAGGATCAAATCAGGATAAAAGAAGATAGAGGAAAACGACAAGAAAGTGGAAACCTACAACTCGAGGGTAGACCAGATCCCGGGAGCACCCCCGGTCTTGAAAGGACTGGATTCGAAGAAGTTTGTACAGAAACCATTCATCGAGTGCGGCTCCGAAACTCATTCCGAAGAAGTTCTGGATGCCCGACATTCCAAATACAACGGGACCACAGATCCCAATAAGCACATTACCACATACACTTGTGGCATAAAGGGGAACGACTTAAAAGACGACGAGATCGAGTTTGTTTTGTTGAAGAAATTTGGGGAAACACTGTCCAAGGGGGCCATGATGTGGTATCATAACCTCCTCCCGAACTCAATAAATTCGTTTTCCATGTTGGCAGAATCATTTATAAAGGCACATGTTGGTGCCATAAAAGTCGCTATAAGGAAGTCCGATGTTTTCAAAATCAAACAAAGAGAGAATGAGATGTTGAGGGAGTTCGTATCCCATTTCCAGATGGAGAGAATGGAGTTACCACTTGTCTCCGATGATTGGGTCATGCAAGCCTTCACCCAGGGACTGAAAAAACAAAGCTCAATAGCTTCGAGGTAGCTGAAGCAAAACTTGATCGAGTATCCTGTCGTAACTTGGCGGGATGTGCACAACAGATACCAGTTAAAAATCAGGGTCGAGGATGACCAATTGGGAGCCCCCTCGGGCTCAATTTATCCAACCAGGCTACTAGAAAAGGAATCGAGAAATGCAGAAAGGGAGCCGAGATGAAACAAGGAAAGGTATCAGTGTACATTGAAGACCGAAGAAACACTTCGAGGCATAATATACCCCGAAATGATCGAAGAGTGGATCGAGTTCGAACTTCCCGGGGAATCATGAGCGCCGGGTTTGACAGAGATTCGGGACCGATTGAGGCACCCCGATTATCAGAATACAACTTCAACATCGATCGCCTCGGATATCGTGTCTGCCATTGGAAAGATTAGGGACACCAGATGGCCCAAGCCCATACAGTCTGATCCTTCTCAAAGGAACCCCAACTTAATGTGAAAATATCATGTCACTCATGGTCATAGGACCGAGGACTGCAGACAGCTTTGAGGGGAGGTAGCCCGATTGTTCAACAAAAGGCATCTTCGAGAGTTCCTCAACAAGCGGGCCAAGAACCATTTTCAAGAGAGAGATGCAAATAGGAAGAATGAACCATAAGAGCCCCATCATGTCATTCACATGATCATCGGAGGAATCAACGTCCCACAGGGACCCATATTCAAACGAACGAAAGTATCTATCACAAGGGAGAAACAGACTCAGGACTACAGGCCCGAGGATACTCTCACATTCAGCGAGGAAGACATCGAGGCCTTATATCAGCCTCACAATGATGCACTAGTAATTTCTATCCTTTTAAATAAAGTTCAAGTTAAACGTATGCTCGTGGATCCAAGTAGTTCGGCCAATATAATCAGGTCGAGGGTCGTGGACCAGATCAGGCTGCTAGACCAAATCATACCCGCCCCTCGAGTCCTGAATGGATTCAACATGGCGATTGAAACAATGAAGGGGGGAATCATCTTCTAGTCAATGTGACCGGAACCATACAAGACACCAAGTTTCATGTCATCGAAGGTGACATGAGATATAATGCTCCACTTTGAAGGCCAGGGATCTATAGCATGAGGGCAGTGCCATCAACTCTTCATCAAATGATGAAGTTCCCAACAAAGGATGGCATAAAGACGGTATATAGAGAGAAGCATGCAGCTAAGGAGATGTTCGCGGTACATAACATGGCACCAGTACCGACACCATCTACCTCGGAGGAGTCAAAGGATAAACAGGTAGCCAAATAGAAACTACAGCTCGTACCCTCGGTTGAGCCCGAGGGAAAGGAGCCCGAAGAATAGGTGATAGAGGACGAGGAAGATTTCCTTTCCCCTCGAGCCTTTGTCGCCCCCAAGGAGTCAGATGCAACGAAGTCCACTATCGAGGAGCTCGAACAGGTGGTATGGGTCAAGCATCTACCGGAACAAAAGGTATACCTGGGAATGGGATTAAAAACCGAACTCAAAGAAAAACCCACTTCAGTTCCTTATTGATAACATTGATTGCTTCACTTGGTCCCATTTAGATATGACAGGGATTCCACCGGAGGTAACCACCCATCGACTAAGTGTCGACCCTAGGTTCAAACCGGTGAAACAAAAAAGGAGACCTCAATCCGAGGTAAAGCACGCATTCATCAAATATGAGGTAACTAAACTTCTCAAAATAGGATCCATTAGGGAAGTAAAATACCCCGAATGGCTAGCTAACGTAGTGGTAGTCCTCAAAAAAGGGAATAAACTTAGAATGTGTGTAGATTACAAAGATTTGAACAAAGCATGCCCTAAAGATTCCTTCCCACTGCCCAACATTGATCGATTGATCGATGCCACGACTGGCCACGAGATCCTTACTTTTCTCGACGCCTACTCCGGGTACAACCAAATTCAAAATGAACCCGGAGGACAAGGAAAAGACTTCATTCATCATGAAGTATGGTACATATTGCTATAATGTAATGCCCTTTGGGCTAAAAAATGCGGGAGCAACATATCAACGCCTATTTAATAAGATGTTTGAACATAAAATAGGTAAATCTATGGAAGTTTACATTGATGACATGCTAGTTAAGTCCCTGCACATAGAGGACCATTTGACTCATTTGCAGGTGACGTTTGATATCCTGAGAAGATACAACATGAAGCTCAACCCCGAGAAATGCACTTTTGGAGTCGGCTCGGGCAAATTTTTGGGCGTCATGGTGTCAAAAAAGGGTATCGAGATCAACCCCAATAAAATCAAAGCCATCGAGGAGATCACCGTAGTAAACAATGTGAAAGTCGTGCAATGGCTGACCGGGCGGATAGCTGCCTTAGGCCGATTTATCTCGAGGTCATCAGATTGGAATCACCATTTCTTCTCCCTACTCAGGAAGAAAAACAACTTCGTGTGGACTCCGGAGTGTCAAGAAGCCTTGGAAGAGTTGAAACGGTATCTCTCGAGCCCGCCCTTGCTTCATACTCCGAAGGAGGATGAAACACTATATTTCTATTTGGCCGTGTCCGATGTAGCGGTAAGTGGCGTTGTTGGTTCGAGAAGAGAAAGGTACGCAATTTCCTGTCTATTATGTAAGTCGGACCCTAGGAGATGCTGAAACCAGGTATCCACATTTAGAAAAATTAGCCCTAGCTTTAATAATTGCATTTAGAAAGTTGAAACCATATTTTCAATGTCATCCTATATGTGTATTAACTACATATCCACTTCGAAACATTTTGCATAAGCCCGAGTTATCGGGTCGATTGGCCAAATGGGCCATCAAACTCGGAGGGTATGATATCGAATATCAACCTCGAACGTCTATCAAGTCTCAAATTTTAGTAGACTTCGTGGCTGATTTTACGCCTGCCCTCATGCCTGAAGTAGAAAAAGAACTCTTATTAAAAACGGACACATCTTCAGGGGTATGGACCCTCTTCACTGACGGTGCCTCGAATGCGAAAGGGTCCGGGCTCGGTATAGTTCTAAAACCGCCTACGGGAAACATTATTAGACAATCTATAAAAACTTCGAAATTGACTAACAATGAGGCCGATTATGAGTTCATGATTGCATGTCTTAAATTAGCCAAAGGCCTGGGAGCAGTGATCATTGAAGAAAAATGTGACTCTCTTTTTTGGTAGTCAACCAGGTGAACGGAAGTTTCGAGGTTCGAGAAGATAGGATGCAAAGATACTTAAACAAGCTTCAAGTAACATTGCACTGCTTTAAAGAGTGGACCCTGGTCCATATACCTCGAGAACAGAATAGCGAAGCCGATGCACTCGTAAACTTGGGTTCATCCGTTGAAGAAGATGATATTGTCCTGGGGACTGTCGTTCAACTATCGAGGTCAGTGATCGAAGAGGGTCATGCAGAAATTAACTCAACAAGTCTAACATGGGATTGGAGGAACAAGTACATCGACTACTTGAAGCATGGGAAGCTCCCCACGGACCCAAAAGAATCGAGGGCCCTCCGAGCCAATGCAGCCCGATTTTCACTCGACAAGAATGGAACACTGTATAGGAGGACCTTTGACGGACCATTGGCAGTATGCTTGGGACTAGGGTATACTGATTATGTGCTACGAGAAATCTACGAAGGTACTTATGGGAATCATTATGGTGTCGGTTCTTTGGTTCGAAAGGGGATCAGAGGGGGGTACTACTGGGATAGCATGGAAAAATATACAAAAGAGTTCGCTCAAAAGTGTGACAAATGTCAAAGATTCGCACCAATGATCCACTTGCTTGGAGAACAACTCCATTCAGTTCTATCCCCGTGGCCATTCATGAAATGGGGGATGGACATCGCCGGCCCCCTACCAACGGCGCCAGGTAAAGCTAGACTTATCTTATTTATGACTGACTACTTCTCAAAATGGGTAGAAGCGCAGGCCATTGAGAAGATAAGAGAAAAAGAAGTCATCGACTTCATATGGTACCACATCATATGTCGATTCGGGATTTCCTCTGAGATAACATGCGATAATGGGAAGCAGTTCATCAGCAGTAAGGTAACAAAATTCCTCGAAGACCATAAAATCAAAAGGATCCTATCAATGCCTTATCACCCGAGTGAAAATGGTCAAGCCGAGTCCACAAACAAAACCATCATCCAAAACATGAAGAAGATGTTAGATGATGCGAAGGGGAAATGGAGAGAAATGTTGCCCGAGGTATTATGGGCATATCGAACAACATCGAAGCCAAGCACAAAGGAGACCCCATTTTCTTTGGTATATGGGTTCGAGGCGTTGATCCCAGTCGAAGTTGGGGGACTGAGCGTCAGATTTCAACATACCACTGAGGACTCAAACAACGAGGCCATGAACACCTCCCTTGAGCTTTTAGATGAAAGGTGTGAGGCCACATTATTTCGAATGGACGCTCAAAAACAAAGGATCGAAAGATACTACAATAGAAGAACGAACCTCCGCTACTTTGAAGTCGGGGACATAGTTCTAAGGAAAGTCACCCTCAATACTCGAAACCTAAATGAAGGGAAACTAGGCCCTAATTGGGAAGGACCATACCGTGTCCTCGAGTCGTAGGCAAAGGATCTTACAAACTTCGCACAATGGAAGACGAGCAACTACCAACCAATTGAAACATATCGTTGCTCAAACGTTATTATTATTGAGGTATGACCTTCTCCCTTATTTTATTTAAATTTTATACTAACTCCTTATAGGTGTTCGGTTGGAGATATTGAAGCACCCTTCAACACGAAGACCTTGGGTTTTAAAGCATGCGTCGCACTCTTTTTTCCTTAGATCGGGTTTTATCCCAAATGGGTTTTACGGGCAAGGTTTTTAACGAGGAAAAACCTATATGCTACCTAAGGAAAGCTCAACAACTATTCAAGGCTTCTTTTATATCAACCTTGAATACTGGGGGGCATCATCCTCAGAGGTTACATTTTCGAAGAAAACAAGTCATGCCAAGGAGGACCTCGATAGAAGAATGTTGTAATGGGCCAAAAGGTCAAATGAGCCGTGCCCATATAGAATAATCGAGCCCCCGATGGTAGAAACATGTACGCATTTATCGATTACTCAAAGAAGTACTCTTATTATATCGAAACACTTTTGTGCCTTGAAGAAGTCTACTATTTTCACATTTAACGTATCAAGGGCCAAATATACTCGAATACTCGGGGACTGCCATCGATAATAAACACGTCAAGCCATCAAAAACTCGAGAATATAAGACCTCAACGAGGCCAACTCGAACGTATAAGACCTCAATGAGGCAAACTCGAACTTATAAGACCTCAATGAGGCATACTCGAACTTACAAGACCTCAATGAGGCATACACGAACTTATAAGACCTTAAAAAAGGCATCCCATCGATATTAAGGCCAAGGACATCTCACTCGGGGACTAAAGGCTATGGCCATATGAAAAGGCTACGGCCGAAATAATGCGGCTTGGAGACGTCCGACTTCCGCCATAAAACTAAAGGCCTTCAAACACTTTGCAAAACCAGTTAAATCAGGCCACCTTCGGCATAAGCAAACGGGCTTCGATAAAATCAACCCCGAATAATGTGAAGGCTTCGAAAAAATTAGTCTTCGAGAAAACCTCATGAGGTATTCAATTATCATCACACATCGACTTGAAATTGAGGTTCCAATCAATCGAACCGTCAAAAAGTCGAACGAATATAAAAACATGCCAAGGCATAACAAAAATATTTACAAGTCTTTAGCCAGAAAAGGGGGAAAATTATAGCCATTTTGAGGTCGAATTAACCCAACCTAAAAAGAGTCTAAGGGCCGATCTTAAAGAGCCTAAGGGACGATTTGTAAGAGCCTAAGGGCCGACATGTAAGAGCCTAAGGGCCAACCTAAAGAGCCTAAGGGCCAACTTAAAAGAGCCTAAGGGCCAACCGAAAAGTGCCTAAAGGCCGATGCTTTAAAGCCTAAGGGCCAATACTTAAAGAACTTCAAGGCCAAAGCTCACCATGCTCGAGACCTTATCTTGAAGACGGACCCTAAGTGGTCACCTATTGTTGATCGGTTATCAAACACGAAACCTAAGGGTTTTATATTTTAAGTCCAATACATCGGACTGATCGTCAACAACATCAAATCTCAAAAGTAAAGGCAAGTCAAAAATTAACAAAACAAATATGAAACAAAAGATTATTTTATATTCAAATAGTGTTCACAAAAGCATATTTACAAAGCTCCCACACGGAGCCCTTACACAAAAAGAAGGAAAATGAAAGAAGCCTAGTTTATTGTCGGGGTCACCCGACTGGAGGTAGTTTCCTCAGGAGTTGCATCTTCGATGGCCTGGCCTTCGGCAGCCTGATCTTCGGTGGCCTCTTCCCCTCGGGGACTTTGTCTTCGTCTTCACCACTCTCCGAGCCACTAGCAGAATCCTCGTCGAAAGTGAGCAGTGCAGCCGATTTTTCTTCTAAGGCCTTCACTTTCTCGATCTTGAAAGAAAGATCAAAATATTTGGCATACACCTCCTCGAGAGCCTGCCTTCGAGACTCAAATCGAGCATGGTCGAGGGCACAAGTTAGCTTGAGTTCGGCTTCGGCAGATACCTTCTTAGCCCAAGCATTTGCAGCAGCAGCGTCAATCCAATACGAAGACATGAGTGCATCAGCTTCGGACTTGACTTTGGATAATTCAGCGGCCGATTCAGCATGAAGCTCCTTATATTTACCGCTTTCTTCCTTTGCACCCTGAAGTTGGTGCTCAACCGAGGCCAGCTTCTCTTGAAAAGTATCCTTCTCGGAGGCCATATCATCTATGTGCTGCTTCAACCCGAGGATATCAGCATCTTTGAACCTAAGCTCCTCCCGAAGTTGCCCCACCAGGTCATCCTTCTGCTTGAGCTACAAGAATCGAGTCAAGATATTAAACACCAAAACGAGTAAGCATAAAATAAGCCAAAGAAGTCTATATTACCTGCTCAACGGAATCGGCCCGCTCTCGGGAATCCTTCTCCGAACTTGCTCGAAGGTCCTTGAGTTCCCCCTCTCTTTTGGCATAAAGAGCCTTGAGCTCATCCGGATCTGACATGAGTTTCCTAAGCTCATCTTCGTAGTGGGCCAACTCAGCTCGTGACTTGGAAAGGGCTAGGTCGAAGAGCATTACGGCCTAAAAAACAAAGGAAGGAGGTCAGAAAAGCAAGAACCAAATTCAAGATATAATGGTTAAGGCGAAGATTACCTGTTTTCAAAGTTTCTCGGCCTCTTCAAAAATGAACGAGGTGTCAAGGTCAGGGCCTTCCTCGACCCCGGTGAATCACTCTCCAAATATATATCGTTCTCTCCGTGGGATGCCCCCGCATCGGGAGTCTTCATATCTTGGGCATCCTGTATTTGCCCTGAATAAAATGACGGGTCAGGCGGAGAGTTGTCCACTTCAAATACCCCAAGTGGCTCGTTCGGGGCCTTCTCTCGCCTTCGAGGAGCCTCAGGGTTGAGTTCTTCGGACCCATCTATCAAATGCTTTTCAGCATAAGGTACGTTTTGGTCATCAGCCGGTTCGGGGACTGGGCCCGAGCTCCCTTCGGAGACCCCCTCAGCTCGAGATTGAACCACCTCGGCAGCCTTCGGTGCAGTAACCTTTGAAGCATCGGTACCGGTTCCCCTCCAAATTACTAACGGGAGGGAATCTCCTTCACCCTCAGTCTCATCTCCCTCTTCGTCCTCAACACGAAAACTTGCAGCAACTTTAGGAGACAAGGACACCGTGTCGGCCCTAGGTTTTCTAAGCTTGGACTTTTTTGGCTTCGAGGACTCCGCCGGACTCTCTTTATTTCTCTTCTTATCCTTGGCAGTTTTTTGCGTCTCTACCTCACCAGGTGGGGAGGCCTCATTGAAACGGCTTCTCCAAAGCCTACATGAGCACCAAAGTTAAGTGTGTTATCAAGAGATATTTCACTAAGGGATTCAAATACGCCAATGATAAAAACTCACCATGGTTCTTGGCCTCCCATAGGCCTTTGGCCAAGTCACGCTAGGCGTGCTCAGCATATATGGAGGTGGAAGCTAGTTGTCGACCCAGCCTGGAAGGTCCTTAACCGCACTAGGGTACCACTCGACGGCTGCATCGTCAGAAGAGAGTTAGTCTGAAAGGAAGAGAAAATATGTAATTAATGAAACATGCTCAATGACTCGACACTTACACTTCATGTTCCATTCATTGGGGAATGGAATCTTCTCAGCAGGAATCAGGTCAGAAGTCCTGACTCGAACGAGGCGGCTCATCCACCCTCAGTTTTATCTTCATCGATGCTAGCGAAGAAAGACTTTGAAGATCGACGTTTTAATTTTATCAAGCCACATCGATAGAGACGGGGGTTGTACAGTCTAATCAGATGGTCGAGGGTGAAAGTCACCCCCTCGACCATGTTCGAAAAGTACCTAATCAGGTAAACGATTTTCCAGAAGAAAGGATAGATTTGGCCGAGCGTCACTCGATATTGTCGACAAAAATCGAGGATCATTGGGTCTATCGGTGGCAAAGAAGGTTCTACGGGACCTAAGGTGAATGTGTATGTGTCTACGCTTAGGAAACCAGCTTTGTAAGTGGTTATGTCCTCTTCAGGTGAAGGGATCTCCACTTGTACTGCATCACCCCAACGGCAATCAGCCTTCACTTTTTCGGTTTCGGTTATTAGACTAATATATCGAGACATGGGTTCACACCGTCCCGCAACCGAGGAAGGTTTTTTGAACTTGAAATCAGAAGATATTTCACAAGGACTGGGGGTACACTCCTCAATACGAGGAGGTACTACCGTTTTGCTCTTAGACGAGCATGATGATGAAGGGGCTTTCTCTTTTTGGGGAACTGTCTTTGAAATTTTTGCCATGTTTGTTGTGAATTTCAGAATAAGAAGAAGAAACTGGTTAAGAGATGAACACAAAGAAAGGGTGAATGCAGTGAAGAGTTAATGAAGATATGAAGATGTTGTAGAAAGTAAAAGTATAAAAAATGAAGGACTGGAGTATTTATATGGGTCATTTAAGCGTGTTGGAGAAGCTAAAAGGGCGGCCAATAGTCGTTATCGATTTATGGTTTTTTGAGAACTGTGCAGACATGACCTCTGCACAACTTTTCCATCACACCAATTGCTGACCTCACGCGACTAACATCAAGGTGGAGATATCGAAGAGGCAAGAATTCAAATCGTTTCTTATTATTTCATTCTAAGAAACGCGGGGACTATCTGTATACGGCTGAAATCGGAGGAGTCCAATTTTGAGGTCTCTATTAAGCCGAGTCCGAGCTCGGAAGTCTTGAAGCAGGGTTCGAGTCCGACCTCAGAGTACATACCTCAAGAGAGCACATCGAAGGCCCGACATGGCCTACCTCGAGGCAGTACAAAATCGATGACAGTCAAGAAAAGCAGGAAATTCCCAAGAAAATGTGGTTATGACAGATAAGATTTGTGAGAAATAGTACAAATCCGTACTAGGCCGTTATACAGCTGTACCAATAATATTCTTTGTCATAATTAGAAATTTACCATATTAGGATTTTCCCCTCCTTATAAAAGGTACCCCAATCATTTTGTAAGAGACATCATACACAGCAATAGAACTTTCTACTCTGCCTTTTCTCGTTTAAACGTGCTCTTCAATTATTCCTCAGCTTTATTATTTATTGTTCATACTCTATTGTTACTAAACTGACCTCGAGACCCTGAAACCATCAAGCTCGAGGCCCTCGCTCCTTAAGCAAAACTGGTTTGATTATCATATTCTTCTTATTTACACCTAGTATTTCTAGCTTATCTACTAGTATTGAGTAAATCACATATTCTTAGAACCACAAATCAAGTATAATTGTTAACACCAATTTTCGAGGTAAACAATGTTATTCCGCACTCGCTTTACTTCCATTGTAGCTTAATTGACTTTATTTACTGAATAAGATAAGAATTGGCTTAATAATTCTCTAACATTGGCTTGCCTAGCAAGTGAAATGTTAGGCGCCATCACGGTCCCGGATGTGAAAATTTCGGGTCGTGACAAACTTACTCTTCAAATCAGCCTTAAATGATGAATTTAGTTGATGAATATGAAGAAATAGTTGATGAATATATTATTCTCGTCTTCAAATGATGAAGAAACCGTCGATAATCGATGGTTTCATCATGTATGATTAGGGATTTGGGAATGAGGTTAGGGTAAGTGTAAGTGAGTTTTCTGATAGAGAAAAAATAAGAAGCGGGGGATAATTTTACCCAAATACATTCAGGTATCGCTTGTTTAGTATTTACCCATATTCGTGTTGGAGCTTGTTTTCTAAATAAGTAATACTTGTTTGGATAAAAGTGCTAAAGCTGGAAAAAAACGATTGAAGTGTTTGATAAACAAGTGTTGGTAAGCACTTTTACTGTTAAAATGACCGAAATATTCTTAAAGTTGTTAATACTAAAAATGAACTTATTACTACAACATCCTTAATGTAAAATTAACTCAAATTCAGACTAATTTATGTCTTAATTAACTCTAAATTAAATTAATAAGATAAGATTATTTTTAATGAATATAAACCGAATGCTAATTGAATTGCAACATGCTTTTGTTCTGAATATTCAACTACTAAACAAAACTATTTGTTTATAGAGTGAAATGAAAAAAAAACATAAACAGAAGTATAAATTAATGCCAATAAAACTAATGCCTCAGCCTTTGCGTCATTTCTTTCTTTTTTCTCTGCTAGTTCTCACATTTGTCTAATGTCAGGTAATTAAGGGTCTTATTAATTACTTACCACAGATAAAATAAAGCTACCTAATTTATTATAATAATGTGAACAAAGATAACCGTAACGTCAAAATGGAAGACAGGAGAAAAATGACGTTATGACTTAATTAGTGAAGTAAGGGTATTTTGAAATTTATAAAAAATAGCAGGGATAATAATGTCAATTATTTGGTCAAACATAAAAAGCTTTTAAGCCAGAAAGTAATAAGTTGGATATCCTTAGCTCGTGAATTTTGGCTTAATTAAGCTTAAAAGTACTTGGCTTAAAAGCTATGTTTAGATTTGTCAAGCGCTCAATCAAGGCACAATGTGCTTCTAAACTAGTTTGACGAGCTTTTAAGCCAATCCAAACACCCTTATATAGTCTAAATTGGAAAATGGTGCCAAATTAAATGAGTTGTCTATATTTTTGGCCTTTTCTTTTTTATCAATAAAAGATAATTCACTCAAAAATTAAATATATTATGTTTTAAATTATCAATTAGAATAACGTATTATATATTTAAAAAACAATGGATACTATCAACATACTCTCTTAGGGCCCGTTTGGACATAAAAAGAAATTTTGCTTTTGTTCAAAAAAATAAAATTAGTATTTGTTGATAAAATTTTCAATTTTTACGGGAAGATATGCATTTAAAAACTAATTAATTTAGTCATTGGTTTAGTCAAACTGTTCTCTTTTTTTTTTCTTTTTCCTTTTCCTGTTCCAATAGTCAAAGTATCTTACGTGAGCTAAACGTTTCTATTTAAGGCAAGATAAAATCAATACTCTATCTATTACTTACACCATAGATAGAATATTTAATATTTAATATTTAAGGGGAAACTTTCGACATTGTAAATTTTTTGAAGGCATGTAAATGAAATTTAAGAAAAAAGAAATTACAAATAGGCTGCATTTTACACTCTTCTTCAAATTTGCTCCCGCTGCGTTTTCTGAGTTTGTCTACTTCTCAGATTATCGCAATTCCGACGCTCTTTTGCTTCTTCCCCGTCGACTCTCCGGCTAGGTGATGTACTGATTTATCACGCTTTTTTGCTCACAGTTCGCTTAATCGTTTTACCTTGCTTCTGCATGCGATTTTTTGCAGTGCTTTTCTATACATTGGTTGTGTGTGTGTGTGTGTGTGTGTGTGTGTGTGTGTGTGTGGCTATAGAAGCTTATTTGGAATGACCTTTGGTTCAGTGGTTGCCATCGGCATCCCGTGAAAGTATGTAAGTGCGTAGGAATTCCTTGATTTTACTCCCTCCGTTTCATTCCATGTAACTGGAAAGAAAAACTTGTAGTATGGTATAGGACGTTTGAGACTTTCTGTTATATACATTCATAATAGTTGTGTATATGGCTATCAAAGCTTGTCATTAAGGGTAAAAAAAAAGTTTCAGGTTAAATTGTTTCCAAATTTTGAAAGAGGTCATTCTTTTTTGAACAAGCTGAAAAGGAAATAGGGTCACATAAACTGGAATAAAGAGAGTAACTAAAAAGAGAAATTAAGAAGAAATGCTTTTGATCTGTGAGTACTTTTTCTTTTAAACTAATGTCTCCCATTTTCTTGATTTTTTAAACTAAGATTAGTCTTTTTTGCCTCTATTGTACAGATATTTTTGTTGGCTGTTTGAAAGTGAATGGATGAAACAGTGATTAGTCGTTGTATGTGGTTACCTGGCTGAAACAAGATTAACTGCATTGTTTATTTTGGGTGTTTTGTTTCTTGGAAATTGAATTTGATTGGATGGAGAAAGCTGGAATGCAGGATTGGGATTTAATGTATGATTTTTGTCGTCTAAATAAAAAGAAGAAGAAGTATGATAGGGAAGGTACTGGGCTTGGGGATCATAAAGCACTGGAAAGATGTGTTCTTGTGGATCAAGATAATGCCGGGTTATCAACAAAGGAGGCTGACGTGGGAGCTGCCTATGATAGGGAGAATTCTAGTTGTAGTGATTTTGAAGCTGACCCGCAATATATGACTTTTTTGGCTAACGCTAAGCCAGATGGAACATCATATGTTCTTAAAGCTAGTGATCAGAATGGGTTGCCCGTGTTCCTGAAGTATGAGAAAGAGGACGGATCTGATGATGAGCACGAATATGATCGTCAGAGGAACCTAACAAATGATAGGGAGTGGGAGATTCATGGAGTTGAAAAGGATCAGGATAGTGTTAGGGAAAAGTATAAATTAGGGAGTTCAAAAGCTCTAAACAAATCTGCGAGAAAGAATACGAATACCTCCGTAGTTGAGAAGCAGAAGATGAAAGATGATGTTTTGAGTCAGAAGCAAAGGAGGGAGGATAGGGATTTAGGTAACAGAAAGCACAGTACTGATGTGAAGATTGCACCTGGTAAGGAGCAGAAGACACAGAATGGTAGCAAACTCGTGGACGTGCGAGCAAAGACAGAACCAAAAGAAGATTCTGATTGTAAGATTTATTTGCTTCTCGCAAAAGACCTTGTTTACGAAGATCGCTGTCTCAGATTTTCATTTAAAAATATAATTGTTAATTGGTTTATGAAGCTCTCAAGGAGGAGATCCCCCAAAGTGACATAGAAATTCTTCATAACGTAGATGCAGAGTTAGGCGAGGGCAGTAGCTCTAACCCCTTTGTAGTTCCAGCGGAACATTGTGAGAATGTACGATTTCAATTCTTCTGCTACTTTCACTAGTTCTTTTGGTCCCTCTCCTCCTCCCTCTTCTTCCTTTCTTTTATGTTACCTCTTAGTTTTGTTTCTGCATGATATCTTGTTACATTGGCTTCTAATTTTGTGTATCAAGCTGGAGGATCCCAGTCAGCGTATGAGCAACCCAAATGCGTCAATTATAGATTCTGGCTACAGGAAGGAGGTTCTGAATTTATTGATGAGGCCCTATGATGATGAGGAGTATAAGAAGCTTTGGAAAGATATTAAGATTCCATGTAGCTCAATAAATAGACGTGGAACATCCCTTCTATCACTCCATAAAGGTAGGTTAACAACCTTAAGTTTGTTTTCCAGCACTGCAGCATCTCTTTGTATTTTGAATGCTTCTCTGCGTGTTTTGGTTTTTTTCTCAGGCCATGCCTTGGTTTCAAACTTTATGTAGTAACCTTTAAGATAGTATCCACTTCAATATAACTCCTGATTTCTCACTTTAGAGAATTTAAGAATAGTTTCTTTCTTTTTCTTTTTCTTTTGCCTCAAAATGGACTGAACTTGCTAGCAAATGTTAACCCATCTTATTGAGAAAAAGTTTGACTTCTTTATTATTAGTCATCTCATCTGGACCTCCCAAAAAGGGGGAAAATGAAGAAAAAGTTCAGAACCCGAACAATCAAATAATAGTGGGCAGAGTATATGGTAAATGATAAAAGCAATGTCGTCTCTAGCCTCAGCAGTTAAAGGGAGAAAAAAATATGTACAACTGCAACTCTTTTAGAATTTTTAAAATAGGTGGAAACATTCCATCTTGATTTTCTCTTAAATTATCTCGAGCTTTTTGTATGCAAAAGTAATTCAAGTTCTGAACCTTTTGATTAAAGATAGGCATAGGCTGCTTTTAATGTTATCTTTGTTCTCTATCCATTTTCATGTAGCTTGTAGTAGAATATGTTCTCCTTTTGTTTTCTCTACACTTTTATACTTCGTCTCATGTTTATCATTTTACTTCCACTAGGTGTGGAAGAGTAGAGTTGTTTTCAGAGTGGTTCCAGAAGAAAAAGAACAAGAACGATCAACGTTACCCTTTTAAATTGATTTAAAATTTCATATGAACAAGGCATAACTAATGTAACTTTTAATATAGTATAATATATACATGCAGAGGACGCCAATGGAAAAAAAATAGTCATGTAAGGCAAGTGACCTTATAAAAAATAAGTCATGTAAGGCAAGTGGACGAGTTGCGACTCCCAGGAAGGGAACTAGGAAAACATTTCTAGGATGGAAAAACTGTTTTTGGCGTCTGAAAACCCACACTAAGAAACTGCAGAAAGAACTTGCCAAATATTCTGAAGGTCATCAATAATCAAAATTGTATCTTGTTCTAACTTATTTGTCCTCCCTTCGTTTTTGAGATGAAAGTGTCCACTGTCAAAATAAATTAACGCTAATATTTCACATGGTTCCTTCATCTCAACATGCATGCCTTATATGAGCTTGTTTTAGAAAATCACTCTGACGGGTAAATTGATGAAGAAACATCTTTTCTCTTGTTTTCTTCAGCTGAATGAATCAAGGCGAGGGAGAACAAATAAAATGGATTATTATACTAGTTATCAGGTGTTTGCCTGACTTTTGTTGAGGGGTGAGTGGATGTTAATTATACGCATCTGATTTACAATAAGTGAGACTTGTCAACTAATTAAAATGGGTACATAATTATATTTTAACTTAACAAAAGAAATTCATTAACTATGCTTGTCAGTGATCTGGAAGAAAATTTGCTTTGACTGGAGTCCTCAGTCGAGGAATTAACCAACTTATAGTACTAGAGCTGAATGTAACATGCATACTCCACTTAATAGTTAGACACATGAAGCTGTTCTAATATTTTACACATATAAGGCTGCTTATGCATGAAAGTTAATGCCTATCTTGTTTTGGCCACTTCACCCTCTTAGCTGCTTCCCCTTGCTAGCTTTGGTATTTAACATTATCATGCACCTTCCTTTTAGCAACTCTTGCCAAGCCTCCAGAGTTGAGATATCCCTTCAAGAAAATTCAGAAACTCCTTAAGAGTTCTACTTTGTCGTAATCTCTCAATGATTTGTATCACCTTACTTATTACCTGTTACCTCCACATATTGGGTACATTTGGTATTACTAAATTGACATCCTAGAACCTAGTTATGTACTTCTTGCTGCAGGGTGATTTCACAGTAGAGATAGGAAAGAAATCATACTTCAGATTGGGTGTTGGGATCTTATATTATTTTTAAGCTTTTGTCAGCTTCTTCCATTTTTATTTAGGGTAGGGTTTAAGTTAGCAGCATGTTCAGCTTAAAGTAGGAACATTTTGGTTATTTTAGATATATTTGCTGTTAATGGCCTTTTAAGTGACTCAATTAGGTTTTCTGGTTTGCTTTTGGAGTTATTGTATGTTTTAGAAGAGAAAAAACTGCCATTTGCAGATTCTATTTATTTCTCTTAGCTTCTTGATTTAGTTGAAGTGAAAAAAAAGAAGAGGAAATCTGGATACGAAAGTTGTACATACCATATGAAGAATAGTAGACAAAGTGACATTTTTTATAAAGAGCAACCGACGATATATCCTAACAATCTATCATAACCAGAATCTCATAGGTGCTCCAAAAAATGTACAAAAAGGAAAAGGTCTCTCGAAGTTGTGTATGGAAACTGGTTGTCTCTTACATATACGCTTTCACCGTTCCTAAAAAAACAAATATTCCTTCACCTTGATTGATATGAAAGCATGTCTTGGAATCCTAAAGTTGGTTGCTACTCCATGAACGGAAAGTGACTTTTTAGAAAAAATCAAATATTTTGAACTTTAATGGATATATCCCTGCGAGTGGCAGCCCTAGAGCAAGAAGTGAAGAACTTGCAAAGAAAGCAAATGTAGCACGGGATAAGGATGAAGATGCTAAGGGTTGCACAAGTTTTTCACTCTGCAAGTTTTTTTTTATTTCTTTCGACCGGTACAAGTTTTCTTTTCTTATCTCTGTGCAGGTTCAAATACCTAAATTAGCATACATTTACAGGAAAAGGAGAGACTTGAACTTTAGTGGATATAGTCCAGTAGGTGGAAGCTATAGTGTACAAAGTGCAGAATCTATGAAGGAATCAAATGTACTATGGAATAATATCACAAGGACAACAATTTAGGGCACTACTGTTGCACAAAATTTTCACTGTGCAGGTTCAAAATCAAAATTAGTATACTTAACCAGCTAAGAAAAGATCTTCTAATAGATACTTATCAAAAAAAGAAAAAGATCTAATAGATGTTCTCCAAGATCTACGCAAACAATTCCACCTCAATCTCAAGCTATTTGGGGTGGGCTATACTAATCCCCGCTATCCACGCTTCATTTGGACCCCTTTCCACTCCATTATTCAATAGTTTGTGATTCCTTAACACTAGAGGTTCTCTCCATTTTCTAATGACATGCAATATCTACCAAAAAGTTTTCTAGTAAACACTGGACCTAATGCAAGTCTACAAACATGACTAAACCGCAAACCTTAATCTCCACAAGTTGGTATTGTTAATATGGATCCTATTGATTACATTTTGTTCTATTTTTTGCCTGTTGTGCATGGATTCTAAGAGATCGTAGGGTTTTTTGAGAAAATTTCCTTTCATGTGACTCTAGGCCTACCTCATCATAACACCTTTAGTCATCATGATTTCACACCTACTGACTGGTGCATTGAGATGTCTATGTAGGACATGATAAAACCATCTTAAGAGACATTCTCTCATCTTATCCTCTATGTGCTGCTTCTATCTACTTCTAATGTGATCATTTTGCGTCTTATCTAATCTTACATTTCCATACACCCATCTTACCATGAGAAGTTGTGCATCGCTCATCTTGTGGATATTTTGGTTTAGAGGCCCAACATTCACTCCTATATAATATTACTGGTCTTAAAACCATTTTATAGCATAATACCCCTGAGTGCTCCTCCTTTTGAACCATCCTATCTCATTCATCAATGATGCTGGTGTCACATGATTCTGACCAACCCAAAAGGCATGGCCAAGACCAAGGTGAGCATGGCCATCATAAAGAATTGGGAAGTCGGTGAATATAATAGTTAAGATGGATTGATGAATAGAGACATATGGAAATGGGAAGGCAGAAGGATGGCGTTTACTGTAAAATCGTTTTGTAATAGGTTAATGCAAAGGGAGAATAGGAAATTTCTCACTCCTCAATTTAGCTGTCTAGGCACCAAGAAAAGTGTACTTTATTGTTTGGACAATTGCATAGCGAACCATGCTAAGAACTTGAAAAACAAAGGCAAATTCGCATTAGCTGGTCTTTTATGTGCTACAGGGCGGTGAACATGTTTATCATCTAAGACTTCACTACCTAATGACGTACAGATTGTGACGTGGTGTGGAATACGTTTGATGCAGAATAGGTGAGTGCTAGGAATTATTTGAGATTTGTCACTACAGTGGGCTTCTGGAGGAAGAGGAGGAGGAGGAGGAGACACGGGAAATAGCTCATTTGATGCTGATGTAGACCATGTAGAAAAACTAAAAGGCATTTAAGGGAGTTGAAAACTCTTTCCAACAAAGTGTAACACTTTCTTATTTTTTGTATATTTTAGTAAGTAATGATGACAGGATGCTATTTGATTTTATTTAAGATTTTCAACTATATTGTAAAGTAAACAACTATTGTGTGGGAATTTATCTTACCGTGTTACATAATTCAGGTTGGTTTTATATAACTTTAGATTAGTTCAAGCTTTTGTAAGCTGTTTTGTTTTGTTTAGTATTTGCGTTATGTTACAAGCCTTTTCAATTTAAATTGGGGTATTTTGGGAGTATAGTAGTCTTTAAAACAAGAGATTAGGATTTCGGTACTTTTGTTTTAGAAGAGACGAAACTAAAGTTTGTTTGCTTGTTTAGTTGAATTTCTTGGGAAATTCAAGTCCTCCAGCTTCTACTTCCATATTGGCTATTGATATTGCTAGTTCTGATATTTGCTGCGCCAGTTCGTATACCAAGTCAGTCATGTTTCTTCATATCAACAACAAATTTCCAACATATTTCGTTGTAAAAATGCAGGTGTTAATCGGGAAATCAAAAGGACCAATCATGACAAAGACAAAAAGTTGAATATTATGCGTGGGTTTTTCTTTTGGTTAGAGGTGAGGGCTACCTCTTCTTGGATGTCCTTGGTAAAGAACAGTAACAATTTTTCTTTCTCTCCCTCCCCTTTCATCTGTCTTTTGTCTTTTGGTTCATTTTGTTGTTGCAATCTTGCAGGTAAACTGACCCATTTAAGAAATTAGACATTTAATTTTTCTCTTAGCATGGGAAGTGTCTATTAGTGTGGAAATGCAGCAAATTCCCTATAAAACAACAACTACTATTACGTGTCAGTCCTAGGAGTTGGGGTCAGCTACATGCATTCTCACAATAACTGATTGTGATATTAAACTCATATATTAGGTAAAATGTTAATGAGCCAAAAGAGTTATGAAGCTCAGAAACTTTTAGATGGAAAAGAATGTACTCGGCATTCAGTCTTTGATGATTCATAAGTGTGAGAATAATCTGCAAAGATATGCTTTTCATAGCAAATTTTGTGGTGTAATCGAAAGCAAGCACCTTCCTCATCAGTGGGAGTGTTACCAAAAGAGAGATCATGTGCTTAAAATCTTAGATACACCAACAATTTTCTTTACTTTTGACAAAAGAAATTGGCAATCCTCAAAGAGTTAAGAGAACTTTGTCTTATCTAGAATGCAACGTATTGCAGCTTCCTACTTGTTTATGATGTTATAGATTGGGTATTGCAGGTCTTTCATATGCAACTTATTAAAGGAACTTTGTCTTATAGATTAGTAATCCTCAAAGAGTTAAGGGAACTTTGTCTTATTTGGTATGCAACTTATTGCAGCTTCCTACTTGTTTAAGATGTTATAGATTGGGTATAGCAGGTCTTTAATATGACCAGAATATGTAAATATAACAAGAATCTATACCTTGTAAATGTGGAAAATTTCCGAATCCATATAATTGTGTAATTAGGAGATTTATAGGCTCTAATCACATGTTTTCCTTTTTCAAATTAGTTGTATACATTAACTCGTCTAGATTATGATACCTCTACAGTTACTGTTGAACCCTTACTTTCTCATGAGATGTACAGAAGAAATGAGAGCTATATATGTAGTCCTGACCAAAGTGCCCTATAAGTTCCAGATAAGGCTCATTCATTGCTCAATGTTGCATCATGAATAAAAACAAATACATTTTAGTTATATCCACTGAGAGTGTAAAGAAGTCTTGCAGCATCAGTGGTAATTAACCTATTATAGGCTTATAGCAGGTTACATACGATTTATTTTTTTTATCACGAATCAATATTAAATGGAGTTACTGGCAATTACCTTTTAAATGGAGTTACCAGTTATTACCTTTTAAATGACCTGATTTTGTATACTTTTTTATGCCTTTAGTACATAGACCTTATTGCATGAAAAAGGAGGTAAGGTTATGATGGAAAGAAAAAAGATTAGCTTCTAGGACCAAGATAGTATAGTAGTTAATGACCAGCATCCAGAAAGAAGAGGGACCTTACAAATCCATGATTTCCCTACCAAAGATTGACTTCAATGAATGCTCCCTTTCTTTCAGTGTGTAAGGTGCTCCTTGCAGTTACTATACATGCGGATCTCCTCTCACCCAGTCCCTAATGGAAAACACAGTATGTAGTACCCTTTTCCTACCAATCCACTTGCCTCCCAAATTCCTCGAATCAATGGTGGTGCTTGTCCTATCAGCCATTTTGCTTCTAATTTATGAAGCTGCATTTTGACCTCAAAAAACCATGAAAAACTACTCGACTTGCTAAAATTTACTTTCTGGACTCCAAATTTTCAAGGATCAACAAGGATGACTGATCTAATCTCTATGTCCATGTATCATTGCCAAAGTTCTGATGTCTATATGAGGTTTGAGCCAATAGGAGTTTGGTAGTTAGAAATATGGACCAATGGAATGAGAACACGGACCAAGGAAGTATTATGTTACCTCAAATAATAGCATGAAAATTTCACATTCCTTATTCTCTTTTACATTTTTACTAATTCTGCAAGAAGCTAGTGACTTAAACTAAAAGTACATTTTGTTTCAATTATTTCCAGCATCTAACCAGGGAAGATGCATTCATGCCTTGGGAGGATGCAGAATGTCTGCGAACAATGCCTGGATCTTCGTAGAAGTTGTTGTTACTTTTTCCCATTCATCAATACCATAAAACAAGTGATAGAAGAAGAAAATCAAAGGTTACTATTTCAATTTTGCTGTGCATTATCTTTTTGGGATAAGTGTTGAAGACAGACAGAGAGGAGATGATATACATACTTAGAAGAGAAGGTGAAGTTTTCATTTACATTATTAAAACTTGGTTCTGCTACTCATTGTTTCAATATAGTCAACAATGTTACCTGAATTTACTGGTTTATATCTTCCATTTGGCCATTGTAATTGAACCCAACTCTTGGTTTCCCCATGCTGAAGTTAAGAACTTTTGCATTCATGTTGTATTGGATTTCTCCAGTATATAGAAGCTTTCTTATGTAGTGCTCTATGTCTGAACCGATCAGGCGAAGCGTGTATTCCGTCAATGGAGCTCCCTGCTCCAGATTAAAACATTGGAGTTAGCATCTCAATTTGGTAAAAAAAGTGATGACATAAAAGCATTGAATTTTTAGAATTTATGCTTTAGTAGTACTCTATCACGTCTTTTGTAACATACCATAAGGAAGTTCCTATCAACAAGAAGATAGCCTAAGACAGTATCGGGTGGATAAGATATCTTTGAATTAATTTTCCAAATAGCGTAAAGTGAATAAGTTGATATTTCATTCGGAAAAGTAACGGCGTTTATAGGAAAAGTTTCCGTTAGAAAAAAGGCAATAATTGAAGAAATTTACCTCATAGTGAACATGTTCTTGAAGATTGAGTTTTAATTATTTATCATCATTAATGGCTCATTAACACGAAAAGTTTCATTAAATACTCCCATAAAATTACAAAGACACAAAATGTATTAAAATTGAGTTTAACTGCTAAGATCACTTAAAAAATAAATATATGTTAATTATTCATAAAAAGGGTGACTAGTAACCTAAAAAATAAAATAGTTTACCTGCTACAACATGTTAAAATACAAGTCATTAAAATTTGTAGAAAGGATATTCTCTTTTCAAAAGGAGAAAGTACCTCATAATGATCAACAAGTTCTTGGAAGTAAGAGTAGACCTTGGTGCAAGTATCATCAGTCCAAACAAATTCATCAGTAGGGTCAAGGATAAGTGTAAGTTTATCCATTTGTGTTTGGTCAAAAGCAAAAGTTTCAGGATCAATATAAGCTGCATATATTCTAACATGTCTAGTAGCTGAACTTAGCCATTGCCCTCCATATTCTCTGCTCATATTCTTGCTCTTCACATTTATCTGTGGTTCTACTGGCCTTGGCTGTTTCATTGCTTGTTCTTCTTCTTTCTTTTCTTCATCTTTTTCTACTTTTAGTTCTTCAACTTCTGCTTGCTGTGCTGAAACTGAGAAAAAGTTTCTCCTTTTGAGTGCTTTGTTTCCCTTTGTTGTCCAATAACCTAACATGCTGAAATGAGTTGAAGCCATGTGTGTTGAAGTTGCTGCCATGGCTAAGGGTCCTTTTTTATTCTAGTTGATTTGTTTTCTGTGATTTTTATGGCTTTTTCTCGAGTGTTGGTATTAGGATATTGATATGTTGTCATTTTTGTGTGGATAAGAAATTGCTTGTTTGCACGTTGGGTTTTTTTTTTTCTTTTGGTTCTGTGGCTGTATTTAATATATGGAGATAAAAGGTGAAGTACAAGTTACTCTATTTTGTACTTTACTTACCTTGCAGCTCCAGATTCTTTATTTTCGCTGTTTGAACTTTGAAGGTTTGGTTAGGGAGTAATATAAAAGGGAATTCAATTTACTTGGTTTCTTGAGAATTGTAGTCTGTCTGAGACAATTCCTCTGCCGTTTATAATTTCACTTATATGACTCGGTCTTTGCTTTTATACGTTTCTGGAAAATATAGATATGGAGGATCAGCTTGTTTGGGTGGTGTATGTGGTGAAAAGTAGAACTATAGCAAACAATAACACATTTGGCAAAATTAGCTAGCCTTCTTAATGTATTCTATTGTATTCATCACCGCATTAAAAAAAACAACAATATATATGTTAGAAATAGAATTGTACTTATAGTGAATCTGTGTCTTTTACAGAGTTTGTTACTTTGTGGTTAAGTCATTTCCCCCTATAAATAGAGGGGTCTTATCCCATTGTAATTCATCCCAAAATTCAATAAATATTACCTCTCTTTTCTTTGCAATATTCTCTTTTTCTTTATTGCTTTATAACACGTTATCAGCACGAGACTCTACCGTCTCAAGAAGCTCTTTGAGAAGATTAAGGTATAACTTTTCTCCTCTTTTAATTATGTGTATACGTCCAAAATCGGAGGAGTCCGATTTCAAAGTCTCTGTTACACCGAGCCCGAGCTCGGAAGGCTTGAAGTAAAGTTCGAGCCCAATCTCAGAATGCATACTTCGAGAGAGCATATCGAAGGCCCGACACGGCCTACCTCGAGGCAGTGCAAAATCGATGACAGTCAAGAAAAAGCGAAAATATCTGAAGGGCATATAGGTCAAGGCGCAAATCTCAGGATTGGTTCCTACAAATCCGTACTAGGCGGTTATACAGTTGTACCAATAGTATTTCCTACTGTTAATAGAAATGTATTTTCCTCTCCTATATAAAGGGGACTCCAATCATTTTGTAAACAGGATCAATTCACTGCTATAGAGCATTCTACTCTGCTTTTATCGTTTACTGTGCTCAAGATTATTCTTCAACCTTATTGTTCTTCATTTATTGTTCATACTTTATTGTTACTAATCGACCCCGAGTCTATCGAGCTCGAGGCACCCGTTCCTTTGGCGACATCGGTTTGGTTGTCATATTCCTCTTATTTACACGTAGTATTTCTTGCTTATCTACTAGTATTGAAATAAATCATATATTTTTAGAACCATAAATCAAGTATAATTGTTAACACCATTTTTCGAGGTAAACAGTTTGGCGCCCACCGTGGGGCTAAAGATAATAGTGATTATTTTGGTGCTAGTTTTCTGATAACACACGTTATTCTTCACACTTTTTCTTGTCCAAAGATTCTTTGATTTCAGGTTAAAATATGTCTAACTCAGCAAACGCACCTGGAAACGACGGTCTCGGTTTCCATGGAGAAAACAGTGCAACAGCTCCAGGGGTCGGTGTGCCGCCGCTAAACCCTGGGGTAGCACCAAACCATGTCGACGTAGGTTCACACATTGCTTTGCACATCGATTTGGGTACTGATATTGAAGGAAGTGTACGCGGAGAGGACCAACCTGACGCACAAGGGACACATGCTTGAGAAGAAGGAGAAGTTAGTCTACAAGTAATTTTCGAGATGTTTCAAGCACAACAAGTGGCTATCGCTCAGTTACAGTGTCAGCAAAAGACTCTGAGCGGAGCAGGACCAGAAACGGCTCCTCGAGTTGAGCCAACCCCAGAAAGATCAAGTAACAACGGGACGGGAGCTGACCCCACCATTATGAAAATGCTCGAGGAACTCACCAAGAGGATCGAGTCAGGAGAAAAGAAGATAGAGGACAACGATAAGAAAGTGGAAACCTACAACTCGAGGGTCGACCAGATCACGGGAGCACCTCCGGTCTTGAAGGGACTGGATTCAAAGAAGTTTGTGCAGAAACCATTCCCACCGAGTGCAGCCCCGAAGCCATTCCGAAGAAGTTCAGGATGCCTGACATCCCAAAATATAACTGGACCATAGATCTCAACGAGCATATCACCACATATACTTGTGGTATAAAAGGAAATGATTTGAAGGACGACGAGATTAAGTCTGTCCTACTGAAGAAATTTGGAGAAACCCTGTCCAAGGGGGCCATGATGTGGTATCATAACCTGCCCCCGAACTCAATAGATTCGGTTGCCATGTTGGCGGACTCATTTGTAACGGCACATGTTGGTGCCATAAAGGTTGCAACTAGGAAGTCAAATATGTTCAAAATCAAGCAAAGGGAGAACGAGATGCTGAGGGAGTTCGTCTCCCATTTCCAGTTGGAACGAATGGAATTACCACCAGTCTCCGATGACTGGGTTGTATAGGCTTTCACACAGGGACTAAATGAACGAAGCTCAATAGCTTCGAGGCAGCTAAAGCAGAACTTGATTGAGTATCCCGCCGTAACTTGGGCGGATGTGCACAACAGGTACCAGTCGAAAATTAGGGTTGAGGACGACCAGTTGGGAGCCCCCTCGGGCTCAGTTTATCCAAGTAGGCTACTAGCAAAGGAACAATGAAATGCAAAAAGGGAGCCAAGGCTGAACAAGGAAAGATATCAGCCATACATCGAAGACAGAAGAAACACTTTGAGGCGTAACATACCTCGAAATGACCGAAGAGTGGATCGAGGCCAAAGTTCCCGGGGACTCATGAGCAAGACCGGGTTTGACAGGCACTCGGGACCAATGGAAGCACCTTGATTGTCACAATACAACTTCAACATCGATGCCTCAGACATCGTATCAGTCATCGACAAGATTAGAGATACTAGATGGCCCAAGCCCATACAGACCGATACTTCTCAAAGGAACCCCAACGTAATGTGCAAGTATCATGGTACTCATGGTCATAGGACCGAGGACTGCAGGCAGCTTCGAGAAGAGGTAGCCCGATTGTTCAATGAGGGGCACCTTCGAGAATTTCTCAGTGACCGGGAAAAAAACCATTTTCAAGAGAGAGATGCAAACAGGAAGAATGCAAGAAGAACCCCAACATTCACAGCCATCGACAAGATTAGATATACTAGATGGCCCAAGCCCATATAGACCGATCCTTCTCAAAGGAACCCCAATGTAATGTGCAAGTATCATGGTACTCATGGTCATAGGACCGAGGACTGCAGGCAGCTTCGAGAGGAGGTAACCCGATTGTTCAACGAGGGGCACCTTCGAGAATTTCTCAGCGACCGGGCAAGGAAACATTTTCGAGAAAGAGATGCAAACAGGAAGAATGAACCAGAAGAACCCCAACATGTCATTCACATGATCATCGTAGGAGTCGATGTCCCACAGGGACCCATATTCAAATGAACTAAAGTATCCATCACAAGGGATAAGAGGACTCGGGACTACATACCCGAGGACACCCTTACTTTCAGCGAGTAAGACATCGAGGCCTCATCTCATCCTAATAATGATGCACTAGTAATTCTATCCTTTTAAATAAAGTTCAAGTTAAATGTGTGCTCGTGGATCCAGGTAGTTTGGCCAATATAATCAGGTCGAGGGTCGTGGAGCAGCTCAGGCTGCTCGACCAAATCATACCCGCCCCTCGAGTCCTGAATGGATTCAACATGGCGAGTGAAACAACAAATGAGGAAATCATCATCCCAGTCAATGTGGTCGGAACCATACAAGACACCAAGTTTCATGTCATCGAAGGTGACATGAGATATAATGCTCTACTTGGAAGGTCATGGATCCATAGCATGAGGGCAGTGCCATCAACTCTTCATCAAACGATGAAGTTCCCAACAAAGGATGACGTAAAGACAGTGTATGGAGAGCAGCATGCAGCTAAGGAGATGTTCACGGTACACAACTTGGCGCCGATACTGACATCATCTACCTCGGAGAAGTCAAAAGACAAACAGGCAGCCAAATAGCAACTACAGCCCGTGCCCTCGGCTGAGCCCGAGGGACTGGAGCCCGATGAACAGGTGATCGGGGATGAAGAATATTTCCTTGCCCCTCGAGCCTTTGTCGCCCCCGAGGAGTCAGATGCAGCGAAGTCCACTATCGAGGAACTCGAACAGGTGGTATTGGTCAAGCACCTACCGGAACAAAAGGTACACCTGGGAACGGGATTAACCCCCGAACTCAGGAAAAAACTCATTCAATTTCTTATTGATAACATTGATCCCTTTGCTTGGTCCCATTTAGATATGACAGGTATCCCACCGGAGATAACCACCCATCGACTAAGTGTTGCCCAGGTTCAAACCGGTGAAGCAAAAAAAGAGACCTCAGTCCGAGGTAAAGCATGCCTTCATCAAAGATGAGGTAACCAAACTCCTCAAAATAGGATCCATTAGGGAAGTGAAATACCCTGAATGGATAGCTAACGTAGTGGTAGTCCCCAAAAAAAGGGAATAAACTTAGAATGTGTGTAGACTACAAGGATTTGAACAAAGCATGCCCTAAAGATTCTTTCCCGCTGCCCAATATTGATCGATTGATCGATGCCACGGCTGGCCACGAGATCCTTACTTTTCTCGACGCCTACTCCGGGTACAACCAAATTCAAATGAGCCCCGAGGACCAGGAAAAGACTTCGTTCATCGCGAAGTATGGTACATATATCTATAATGTAATGCCCTTCGAGCTAAAAAATGCGATACAACATATCAACGCCTAGTTCATAAGATGTTCGAACATCAAATAGGCGAATATATGGAAGTTTACATTGATGACATTCTAGTTACGTCCCTGCGCGCAGAGGACCATTTGACTCATTTGCAGGCGACGTTCTATATCCTGAGAAGATACAACATGAAGCTCAACCCTGAGAAATGCATTTTTGGAGTCGGCTCGGGAAAATTTTTGGGCTTCATGGTGTCAAACAGAGGGATCGAGATCAACCCCGATAAAACCAAAGTCATCAAGGAGATCACCGTAGAAAATAATGTGAAAGTCGTGCAACGGTTGACCGGGAGGATACTTGCCTTAGGTCGATTCATCTCGAGGTCATCATATCGGAGTCACCATTTCTTCTCCCTACTCATGAAGAAAAACAACTTCGGGTGAACTCCGGAGTGTCAACAAGCCTTGGAGCAGTTGAAATGGTATCTCTCAAGCATTCCCTTGCTTCATACTCCGAAGGAGGATGAAAGACTATATTTATATTTGGCCGTGTCCGAGGTAGCGATAAGTGGTGTGTTGGTTCGAGAAGATCAAGGTACGCAATTTCCTATCTATTATGTAAGTCCTAGCTTTAATAAGTGCATCTAGAAAGTTGAAACCATATTTTCAATGTCATCTTATATGTGTATTTACTACATATCCACTTCGAAACATTTTGTATAAGCCCGAGTTATAGGGTCGATTGGCCAAATGGGCCATCGAAGTCGGAGGGTATGATATCGAATATCAACCTCGAACGACTATCAAGTCTCAAAGTTTGGCAGACTTCGTGGCCGATTTTACGCCTGCCCTCGTGCCCGAAGTAGAAAAGGAACTCTTGTTAAAACGGGCACATCTTCGGGGGTGTGGACCCTTTTCACTAACGGTGCCTAGAATGAGAAATGGTTCGGGCTTGGTATAGTTTTAAAACCGTCTACGGGCAACATTATTAGACAATCTATAAAAACTTTGAAATTGACTAACAATGAGGTCAAGTATGAGGCCATGATTGCAGGTCTTGAATTAGCCAAAGGCTTGGGAGCAGAGGTCATCGAAGCAAAATGTGACTCTCTTTTGGTAGTCAACCAGGTAAACGGAAGTTTCGAGGTTCGAGAAGATAGGATGCAAAGATACTTAGACAAGCTTCAAGTAACATTGCACCGCTTCAAAAAGTGGACTCTTGTCCATGTACCTCGAGAACATAATAGCGAGGCCGATGCACTCGCAAACTTGGGCGCATCCGTTGAAGAAGATAATATTTTTCCGGGGGCTGTCATTCAACTATCGAGGTTGGTGATCTAAGAGGGTCATGTAGAAATTAACTCAACAAGTCTAACATGGGATTGGAGGAACAAGTACATTGACTACTTGAAGCATGGGAAGCTCCCACGGGCCCAAGAGAATCAAGGGCCCTCCAAGCCACAGCATCCCGATTTTCACTAGACGAGAATGGAACACTGTATAGGAGGACCTTCTACAGACCATTGGCAGTTTGTTTGGGACCAGGGAATACTGATTGTGCTACGAGAAATCACGAAGGTACTTGTGGGAATCATTATGGTGCCGATTCTTTGGTTCGAAAGGTGATCAGAGCGGGGTACTACTGAGATAGCATGGAAAAAGATACAAAAGAGTTCGCTCGAAAGTGTGACAAATTTCAAAGGTTCACACCAATGATCCACCAGCCTGGAGAACAACTCCATTTGGTTCTATCCCCTGGCCATTCATGAAATGGGGGATGGACATCATTGGCTCCCTACGAATGGCGCCAGGTAAAGTTAGATTTATCTTATTTATTATTGACTATTTCTCAAAATGGGTAGAAGCGCAGGCCTTCGAGAAGATAAGAGAAAAATAAGGAATCGACTTCATATGGGACCACATCATATGTCGATTCGGGATTCCCTCTGAGATAACATGCGATAATGGGAAGCAGTTCATCGGCAGTAAGGTAACAAAATTCCTCGAAGACCATAAAATCAAAAGGATCCTATCAACGCCTTATCACCCGAGTGCAAATGGTCAAGCCGAGTCCACAAATAAAACCATCATCCAAAACTTGAAGAAGAGGTTAGATGATGCGAAAGGGAAATGGAGAGAAATGTTGCCCGAGGTACTATGGGCATATCGAACAACATCGAAGTCGAGCATAGGGGAGACCCCATTTTCTTTGGTATATGGGTCCGAGGCGTTGATCCCAGTCGAATTCGAGGCCGAGCGTCAGATTTCAACATACCACCAAGGACTCAAACAACGAGGCCATGAACACCTCCCTCGAGCTTTTAGATGAAAGGCGTGAGGCCGCATTAGTTCGAATGGCCTCTCAAAAACAAAGGATCGAAAGATACTACAACAGAAGAACGAACCTCCACTACTTCGAAATTGGGGACTTAGTTCTAAGGAAAGTCACCCTCAATACTCGAAACCCAAATGAAGGGAAACTAGGCCCTAATTGGGAAGGACCTTACTGTGTCCTCGGAGTCGTAGGCAAAGGATTCTACAAACTTGGCACAATGGAAGGCGAGCAACTACCAAACAATTGGAATATATCGTTGCTCAAACGTTATTATTGTTGAGGTATGACCTTCTTCCTTTTTTCGTTTATATTTTATACTAACTCTTTAAAGGTGTTTGATTGGAGATATCGAAGCACCCTTCAACTCGAAGACCTCGGGTTTTAAAGCATGTGTCGCACTCTTTTTCCCTTAGATCGGGTTTTATCCCAAATAGGTTTTACCGGCAAGGTTTTTAACGAGGCGACACCTATATGCTACCTAAGGAAAACTCAACAAGTATTCAAGGATTCTTTCCTATCAACCTCGAATACTAGGGGGCATCACCCTCGTAGGTTACATTTTCGAAGAAAACAAGTCATGCCAAGGAAGACCTCGATAGGAGAATGTTGTAATGGGCCAAACGGTCAAATGAACCGTGTCCATATAGAATAATCGAGTACCCGATGGTAAAAACATGTACGCATGTATCGATTACTCAAAGAAGCACTCTTATTATATCGAAACACTTTTGTGCCTCAAAGAAGTCTACTATTTTCACATTTAACGGCTCAAGGGACAATAATCGAATACTCGGGGACTGTCATCGACAGTCAACACGTCGAGCCATTAAAAACTCAAGCTATAAGACCTCAACGAGGAAAACTCAAACTCGCAAGACCTCAATGAGGCATACTCGAACTTATAAGTCCTCAATGAGGCATACTCGAACTTATAAGACCTCAATGAGGCAAACTCGAACTTATAAGACCTCAATGAGGCATACTCGAACTTACAAGGCCTCAATGAGGCATACACGAACTTATAAGACCTTAGAAAAGGCATCCCCTCGATATTAAGGCCAAGGCCATCTCACTTGGGGACTAAAGGCTACGGCCATATGAAAAGGCTATGGCCAAAATAATGCGGCTCGG
The DNA here is from genome assembly GCA_005239505.1 of Nicotiana paniculata. Classification (NCBI taxonomy): domain Eukaryota; kingdom Viridiplantae; phylum Streptophyta; class Magnoliopsida; order Solanales; family Solanaceae; genus Nicotiana; species Nicotiana paniculata. The sequence goes on along the minus strand of ML307759.1, from coordinate 28,806 downwards.
AGACGTCCGACTTCCACCGTAAAACTAAAGGCCTTCAAACACTTTGAAAAACGGGTTAAATCAGGCTACCCTCGGCATAAGCAAAGGGCCTTCGATAAAATCAGCCCTGAATAATGTGAAGGCTTCGAAAACATCAGCCTTTGAAAAAACCCCAAGAGGTATTCAATTATCTTTTCCCATAGACTTGCAAACGAGGTTCTAAACAATCGAACCATCGAAAAGTCAAACGAATATAAAAACATGCCAAGGCATAGCAAAATTTGTACAAATCTTTTGCTAGAAAGGGGGAAAATTGTAGCAATTTTAGAGGTCGAATTGACCCAATCTAAAAAGAGCCTAAGGGCCGACATGTAAGAGCCTAAGGGCCGATATGTAAGATCCTAAGGTCCAATCTAAATAGTCTAAGGGCCAACCTAAAGAGCCTAAGGGCCGATGTTTTAAATCCCAAGGGCTGATACTTAAAGAACTTAAAGGCCGAAGCACACCACGCTCGGAACCTTACCCAGTTCGGACTTGAAAGTCCCAAGCTAAAGCTTAGCTCGATGATCGGATCCTAAGTGGTCACCTATTATCGATCGTTGATAGAACACGCAACTTAAGGGTATTATATTCTAAGTCCAATACATTGGACTGATTGTCAACAACACCAAATCTCATTTCAAAGACGAGACGAAAATTAACAAAACGAAGATGAAACAAAAGATTCTTTATATTCAGATGATGGTCCAAAAGTATGTTTACAAAGCTCCCACACGGAGCCCTTACACAAAAAAAAGGAAAATGAAAGAAGCTTAGTCTACTGTCGGGGTCACTCGATTGGAAGCAGTTTCCTCAGGAGCTGCATCTTCGACGGTTTGACCTTCGGCGGCCTCTTCCTCCTCGGGGACTTTGTCTTCGTCCCCCCCACTCTTGGAGCCGCTGGCAGGATCCTCATCGGAATTAAGCAATGTCGTTGCCTCTTCTTCCAAGCCCTTCACCTTCTTGATCTCAGCAGAAAGATCAAAGCCTTCGACTTGTACCTCCTCGAGGGCTTGCCTTTGAGACTCCATCCGAGATTGATTGATGGCCCGTGTTAACTTAAGCTCAGCTGCATCGGCTGCCTTCTTAGCCCGAGCATTGGCAGCAACAGCATCGGTCTGGTATGTAGACATAATTGCATCAGATTTGGACAAGGTTTTGGATAATTCTGTGGTCGACTCATTATGAAGGTCCTTATATTTACGGTTTTCTTCCTTTGCACCCTGAAGTTGGTGCTCAGCCGAGGCCAGCTTCTCTTGAAGAGTATCCTTCTCGGAGGCCATATCATCCATGCTCTGCTTCAACCCGAGGATCTAAGCATCTTTGACCCTAAGCTCCACTCGAAGTTCCCCACCAGGTCATCCTTCTGCTTGAGCTGCAAGAATCGAGTCGAGACATTAAACACCAAAATAAGTAAGCATAAAATAAGCCCACAAAGGCTATATTACCTGCTCAACGGAATCGGCCCCCTCTCCGAAAGCCTTCTCCGAACTTGCTCGAAGGTCATTGAGTTCCCCCTCCCTTTTGGAATAAAGAGCCTTGAGCTCATCCGACTCTGACATGAGTTTCCTAAGCTCATCTTCGCAGTGGGCCAGCTCAGCTCGTGACTTGGAAAAGGCCTTGTCAAAGATCATTACGGCCTAAAAAACAAAGGAAGGAGATCAGAAAGGCAATAACTAAATTCAAGATATAATTGTTAAGGTGAAGATTACCTATTTCCGAAGTTTCTCGGCCTCTTCAAAAATGAACGAGGTGTCAAGGTTGGGGCCTTCCTCGACCCTGGCGAAGAACTCTACAACTATATCGTTCTCTCTGTGGGATGCCCCCACGTCAGGAGTCTTCATATCTTGGGCATCCCGTATTTGCTCTGAAGAAAATGACGGGCCAGGCGGAGAGTTGCCCACTTCAATTACCCCGAGTGGCTTGATCTGGGCCTTCTCTTGCCTTTGAGGAGACTCAGGGTTGAGTTTTTCGGACTCACCTATCAAATGCTTTTCAGCACAAGGTACGTTCTGGTCACCAGCTGGTTCGGGGACTAGGCCCGAGCTCCCTTCGGAGATACCCTCAGCCCGAGATTGAACCACCTCGGCAGCCTTCGGTGCAGTAACCTTTGAAGCATCGGTACCGCTTCTCCTCCGAGTTACTAACGGGAGGGCATCTCCTTCACCCTCAATCTCATCTCCCTCTTCGTCCTCCGCACGAAAACTTGCAGAAACTTCGGGAAACAAGGCACCGTGTCGGCCCTAGATTTTCGAAGCTTGGACTTTTTTGGCTTCGGGGACTCCGCCGGCGTCTCTTTCTTTCTCTTCTTATCCTTGGCAGGTTTTTGGGTCTCTACCTCGCAAGGTGGCGGGCGCCTCATTGAAACAGCATCTCCTAGGCATATATAAGCGCAACGTTCAGTGTGTTATCAAGAGATATTTTACTAAGGGACTCAAATATGTCAATGATAATAACTCACCATGGTTTTTGGCCTCCCATCGGCCTTTGGCTAAGTCGCTCCAGACGCGCCCGCCATATGTGGAGGTGGAATCTAGTTGCCGAACCCAGCCCGGGAGGTCCTTAACTTCACCGGGGTACCACTCAACGGCTGCATCATCAGAAGGGAGTTAGTACGAAGGAAAGAAAGAACATTTGATTAATGAAACATACTCGATGAATCCATACTTACGCTTCATATTCCATTCCTCGGGGAATGGCATCTTTGCAGCAGGACAAAGATACCTAATCAAGTAAATAATTCGCCAGAAGGCAGGATAGATCTGGACGAGGGTCACCCGATATTGTCGACAAAAATCAAGGATCACTAGATCTAGCGGGGGCGAAGAAGGTCCTACGGGACCTAAGGTGAATGGGTATGTGTATATGATTAGGAAACCTGCTTTGTAAATAGTTATATCCTCTTCAGATGAAAGGATTTCCGCTTGTACTGCATCCCCCCAACAGCAATCTGCCTTCACTTGTTCGGGTTTGGTTATTAGGTTGATGCATCGAGACGTGGGTTCACATCGTCCCGCAACCGAGGAAGGTTTTTCGACCTTGAAATCAGAAGACGTTTCATAAGGCTCGGGGTACACTCCTCAATGCAAGGAGGTACTACCATTTTTCTCTTAGACGGGCGTGATGACGAAGGGGCTTTCTCTTTTTGGGGAACAGTCTTAGAAGTTTTTGCCATTTTGTTGAGAAATTTCAGAAGAAGAAACTGGTTTAGAGATGAACACAAGGAAGGGATAAGTGTAGAGAAGAGTTGTGAAGATTTGAAGATGTTGTAGAAAGTAAAAGTATGAAGAGTGAAAGATTGGAGTATTTATAGGGGCCATCTAAACGTGTTGGAGAAGCTAAGAGGACGGCCAATAGCAGTCATCGATTTATGGTTTTTTGAGAACTGTGCAGACACGACCTCTGCACAACCTTTCTGTCACACCAGTCGCTGACCTCACGTGACTGACGTCACGATTGGGATATCGAATGGCCAAGAATTCAAATCGTTTCTTATCATTTCATTCTAAGAAACACGTGGACTATCTGTATACGGCCGAAATCGGAGGATTCCGATTTCAAAGTCTCTGTTATGCTGAGACCGAGCTCGGAAGGCTCGAAGTAAAGTTCGAGCCCAATCTCAGAATTCATACTTCGAGAGAGCATATCAAAAGCCCGACACGGCCTACCTCGTGGCAGTGCAAAATCGATGACAGTCAAGAAAAAGCGGAAATTTCTGAAGGGAATATAGGTCAAGGCGCAAATCTCAGGATTGGTTCGTACAAATCCGTACTAGACGGTTATACAGCTTTATCAATAGTATTTCCTACTGTTAATAGAAATGTATTTTCCCCTCCTATATAAAGGGACTCCGATCATTTTGTAAACAGTATCAATTCACTGCTATAGAGCATTCTACTCTGCTTTTCTCGTTTACTGTGCTCAAGATTATTCTTCAACCTTATTGTTCTTCATTTATTGTTCATATTTTATTGCTACTAATCAACCTCGAGACCCCGAGGCTATCGAGCTCGAGGCCCCCGTTCCTTTAGCAACATTGGTTTGGTTATCATATTCCTCTTATTTACACCTAGTATTTCTTGTTTATCTGCTAGTATTGAAATAAATCACATATTTTTAGAACCACAAATCAAGTATAATTGTTAACACCATTTTTCGAGGTAAACATTATGACTGACATTAGGAAAAGAAATTTTGTGTCCCTTGAAATTTCGGGCAAGAACTATATGAGATGGGTGTTGGATGCTGAAATCCATTTAGATGCAATGGGTCTTGGAGACGCCATGAAAGGTAAAAATAAAGCATCTACCCAAGACTGTGTTAAGGCCTTGATTTTCTTGCACCATCACCTTGATGAAGGGTTGAAAATAAAATATCTCACAATCTAAGATCCACTTGTTTTGTGGAATGGATTAAAGGAAAGATATGACAACTTAAAGTTGGTCACTATTCCACAAGCACGATATGATTAGGCTAATCTGAGGCTCCAAGACTTTAAGTCTATTTCTGAATATAATTTTGCGATGTTCAGAATTACCACTAAATTGAAACTCTGTGGAATGCTTGAAAAAACGTTCACAACATTTCATGCCTCCAATATGGTCTTGCAATAGCAGTACCGAGAGAAAGGTTTCAAGAATTAATCTAAGTTGATTTCTCTTCTCCTTGTGGCTGAACGAAACAACGACTTGCTCATGAGAAATCACGAAAATCGACTCACTGGGTCTACACCATTGCCTGAAGTGGATGAGGTGTATTCCCATTATGCTAAGCGTGGAAAAGGCCGTTGTCGTGGTCGTGGTCGTGGTCGTTTCTTTTCCTTTTTCTATGAAAATACTAATGTTTATTCACATATTTCTTTTATATGTCAAATCATGGGAAGAAAATATGTATATCTCACAACGCAACTTGGATCAAAGTTCAATTGTAAAAATATTTGTTTAGTTGATTCATGTACGACACATACAATATTCAATGAAAAGAAATATTTCTCTCATTTAAGTATGTGTAAGGCAGATGTTACTATAATTTCTGGTAGTAGTAATTTTATTGAAGGCTCTGGAAGAGCTACTATAACTCTGCCTAAGGGAACAATGCTTATCATAGAGAATGCAATGTTCTCCTCCAAGTCCAAGAGGAACTTGTTGAGTTTTAAAGATATCCGCCGAAATGGATATCATATTGAGACAATAGATGAGAATGATCTTGAATATCTCATCATTACCAATAATGTCTTTGGCCACAAAAGGGTTATTGAGAAATTTCCATCTTTATCTTGTGGCCTGGATTGGACAAGAATTAGTGCAACATTCTACCGTAAACCAAAAGGTTACAAATTCCATTTTTTTGTACTTTGGCATGATCGATTGGGACATCTTGGATCAATTATGATGAGACGAATTATAGAAAAATCAAATGGGCATCCATTAAAGAATTTAAAGATTCTTTTAAATAATGAATTTTCTTGCACTTCTTGTTATCAAGGCAAGTTAATTATTAGACCATCACCAACAAAGGTTGGGATTGAGTCCCCTGAATTTTTAGAACGTATACAAGGGGATATTTGTGGACCTATTCACCCACCTTGTGGGTCGTTTAGATATTTTATAGTCTTTATAGATGCATCTTCTAGATGGACTCATGTGTGCCTATTATCATCTCGCAACCTAGCGTTTGCAAAATTAATCGCACAGATAATCTGATTACAGGCACAATTTCCCGATAATACAATTAAGTCTATTAGACTTGATAATGCTGCTGAGTTTTCATCCCAAGCATTTAATGATTAATGCTTATCAGTTGGTATAAATGTGGAACATCTTGTAGCTCATGTTCTCACTCAAAATGGTCTTGCAGAGTCTTTGATTAAACGTCTGCAATTGATAGCAAGACCGTTACTCATGAAAACGAGGTTACCCACTTCTGTTTGGTGTCATGCCATTTGCATGCAGTGATGCTAGTTTGTCTCAGACTGACAAATTATCATAAATATTCCCCGTTGCAATTAATTTTGGATCATGAACCTAATATATCTCATTTAAGAATTTTTAAATGCAGTATATGGGCCTGTAGCACCGTCATATCGCACCAAAATGGATCCCCAAAGAAGGTTAGGAATATATATTGAGTTTGAATCGCCCTCCGTTATTCGCTACCTCGAAATATTAACGGGGAATTTGATCACTGCTCGATTTGCGGACTGTCGATTCGATGAGACACTTTTCCCAAAATTAGGGGAGAAATTGGTGAAGCCAAACAAGAAATTTTGTGAAAAAATCCATCATTCTCTCGTCTTGATCCACGTGCCTCTATTTATGAAAAAGAGGTGAAAATATTATCCATTTGCAGAGAATAGAAAATCAAATACCAGACGCATTTACGGATCTGAAAAGGATAACAAAATCACATATCCCTGCAGAGAATGTTCCAATCTGTATTGATGTCCCTGTTGGACAATCTTCCAGTGTCATAGCTAATGAGTCAAAAACACGTCTAAAACATGGCAGACCATTGGGTTCTAAAGAACGAAATCGCAGAAAAAGGAAGACAAATGATCAAAATGACACTATGAAAGAGTCTCATGAAGAAATCCATGATTTAACAAATTCTGCGATTCATGAGGAAACCACTGAGCCCGAGACTCAAGAAAATAAGGGACTATCAATAAATCCAATCGATATTGAGACAAATTTGAATCGAGTGGATATAGTGGTGGATTATGTCTTTGCATATAATGTTGCATCTAGAATTACGCAAGATAATGAGGATCTTGAACCTCAATCTGTTGGAGAATATCGACAAAGACGTGGTTGGCCAAAATGGAAAGAAGCAATCCAATCTGAGTTGGATTCACTCGCGAAACGTGAAGTTTTTGGGCATGTAGTCCAAACACCTAATGGTGTTAAGCCTGTTGGCTATAAATGGGTCTTTGTACGCAAGAGGAATGAGAAAAATGAGGTACAAAGATATAAGGTACGCCTTGTTGCACAAGGATTTTTACAAAGGCCTGGTGTCGATTATTAAGAGACATATTCACCCATTATGGATGTTGTAACATTCCATTATCTCATTAGCTTTGTTGTCCATGAAAAGCTTGGCATACATTTAATGGATGTGGTTACCGCTTACCTTTATGGCTCACTTGATAATGAGATATACATGAAAATTCTCGAGGGATTTAAAATGCCTAACGCACATAATTCAAAGTCCCGGTAAATATTTTCAATCAAACTGCAAAGATCTTTGTATGGTCTAAAGCAATCAGGATGAATGTGGTATAATCATCTTAGTGAGTATTTATTAAAGGAAGGTTATATAAATGATGTCATTTGTCCATGTGTTTTTATAAAGAAAACAACATCGGAATTTGTTATACTTGTCGTATATGTCAATGACATAAACCTTATTTGAACTCCTACAGAACTCCAAAAGGCAATTGATTATTTAAAGAAGGAATTCGAGATGAAAGATCTCGGAAAGATAAAATTATGTCTCGGTTTGCAAATTGAACATATGGCAAACGGGATTTTTGTTCATCAATCTGGCTACATAGAAAAGGTATTGAAACAGTTTTACATGGATGGAGCACATTCATTAAGTACTTTGATGGTTGTTCGATCACTTGATGTGAATAAGGATCCATTCTGGCTTCAAAAAAAGAATGAAGAGTTACTTGGTCCTGAAGTACCATATCTTTGTGCAATTGATGCACTAATGTATCTTGCTAATACTACAAAGCCTGACATAACTTTTTAAGTTAATGTCTTAGCAAGATATAGCTCTGCTCCTACAAGAAGACATTGGAATGGAATCAAACACATATTGCAGTATCTAAAGGGGACTATCGATATGAGCTTATTTTATGGCAATAATTGCAGTCCCGATCTTGTTGGTTATGTCGATGTTGGGTATTTATTCATGAAGCAATTCGAGAATGTGTGTTGAGGTCTATAATACATCTTATTCGAGACAAATGTGGTTTGAAGTATGACAAACTACCCACAATTTTATATGAAGACAATGCACCATGCATAGCTGAATTGAAGGGAGGATTCATAAAAGGAAATAGGACAAAGCACATTTCACCAAAGTTATTTTTCACACATGATCTTCGAAAGAATGATGATATCAATGTGCAACAGATTCGTTCAAGTGATAATATGGATGATTTGTTTGCAAAATCTCTACCGACGTCAACCTTCAAGAAATTAGTGTACAAGATTGAGATGCGAAGGCTCAACGATGTGAATTGATGCTCTCATCAGAGGGAGTTAATATGCGTTTTACTCTTTTTTCCTTACAAGGTATTGTCCCACTGGGTTTTCCTTGCAAGATTTTTAACGAGGCAACCAAAAAGCGTATTTTTAAAGATGTGTACTCTTTTTCTTTCACTAGAATTTTTTTCCCACTGGATTTTATTTTAGTTTAGTTAAGATTTTAATGAGGCACATTACTTATTGAACAAACATTCAAGAGGGAGTTTTATGAATAGAATTGTACTTATTAGAGTAAATTTCTATCTTTTAGAGAATTTGTTACTTTGTGGCTAAATCATTTTCCCCCTATAAATAGAGGAGTCTTATCCCATTATAATTCATCCCAAAATTCAATAAGTCTCTTTTCCTTGCAATATTCTCCTTTTCTTTATTGTTTTATAACAATATATGTATTCTTTATTGTCAATCTGTCATCTTTTAGCAAGTAAAAAAGAGATAGAAGCCAAGCTTTGTAAACATAAATATAATCTCCGCTGATTGATTCAAAAGGTTCATTGTCACCTTGATAAAACAAATAAGAGTTTTAAATTGACTTGGAAATTGCTAACATTGAAAGGTAAAAGAACTGAAAGCAAAACCATCCAATGAGAGATTCGCATCAAAATTTCATTGCCTTTAATATTTTATCACAACATTTCTCTCGTTCTCTCGCACACAACACACTTTGCGATACAAAATATTGCCTAATCCTAAGACCTATACCTAAGTAATTAACTAAAAACCTAAAGTTTGAAGACAAAAAAATTGCTCTGCACTAGCAGAACACTACAATAAACCTAACTACAAAACGTCATTTACAACACTGAGACTCCTCCGATACATAGCTTGCAGCCATATCACTAGGGCTATCTATGAAGGGAGATGAATCTACAGATCTATTCCTATTTATCAGCTTCATGGGTTTAATAAGCTCATCGAGATCGTCTAGTTGCATCTCTGCAGAACCACTTTCGCAAAATGGTGGTTCCTCACTTCTCTGGTCACTAGTCAGTTCCTCTTCCTCTTCGTCACTGCCATCTAGGCTAATAAAATCAACAAACTTCCCCTTCTTAAAGAATATGTCATTGCTCCCCCTAACAGAAGCTTTCTCCGATCCAGCTGTTATGCGCTCACTACTGTCTATGTGCGGAGAGCCAAAATAACGACCTCGACCATTCTTCATCTCGCTGGAAGCTTTCCTTTTCACACCCTTCCTTTTGTTTTTCGGATGGTGAAGCTTGCATTTCGAACCTTGGGGACAGTTGCCAGTTGCTTCAAAAATGGGGCAGACATAGGTGTGTTTCTTCCGACACTGCATGTTTAGAAACATGATCCGTTTCACAAGTTTCAAGATTAGTGGGGTCGTGTGTTTAGGATGATCCATATATCCATTGTGCAGAAAATATACTAACAATAATGAGTAGTGGCATTCAGATCAACAGAGGGGGAGGGAGGAAGCAGAAAAAGAGGTGGACATAATAAGTCAAAACATTTGGTAAAAATCATGTCAGGCAGTAAAAAATAGCCATATCAAGGAGCCATTTGAAAAAGAATGACAAGACAGGATCGGGAAGGGTCCACCCAACTACTTCATTCCGGGGGGAGGTGCGGAGACTAACCTCGTTACATCTTAAACAAGTTAGGGATAGGGACTAGCTAAGTTCTAAGCCTAGGATAGGACCTTGTCAAGGAACCAATCAAACATAAAAACTGGGTAAAGAATATAAACTTCAGAAGACAGCTTGAGCATCCAGACACCGCTTGTAACTTAAATTATTTCAACGTGGCACCTAGCATAAATTGGCTGTGAGCTACTATTAAAGAGCTTATCTAAGTCGAATTTCAATCCTTTGAGATGTGTATCATACAGTTGGTACTGATTCATTTGGAAGCAGCAAACTGAAAACAAAGAATACCTCATTGCCATCAGCACAATAGCCCCTGAGAAAACCTTCACAAATAGAGGCATTTGAATTCACATTTACGTGTCTATATGGACAATTCTCATTTGAGCATATTCCTGCCCAAAAAATACAAGTTAGTGTTCTCAGATTTCTTTAGATTAAACTGAATTAAAATATAATAGCACCCACAAATGTAATAGCACCGACCTTGCAGAAAATAGGAGCAGTCTTGCATTCTTTCAGGGATAACCTAATATATGAGGTGAAAACAAGTAAAAAGGCAAAAACTAATCATGCTGCAACCACATCAATTATAGGGTTTAAGAAGTAACATACCTCATGAGTCAATTTACAACTAGTGTCAGAGCAAGAACCATTCAGAAATTTAGTGCAGACAGCGATTTTAGATGGATCATGAATGTAAGGACATTTTCCATTATCCTTGTTACACTTGCCAAACCTTGTAAAAAACTGGCAATACTGTTTTTTTCTTGCCAACCGAATTCTAGCAGTGTGCAAACTCCAGCGTACTTTCTCACTCGCTAAGATGCGTACTCGTCTCTTTGGGTTTCTAACCAGCTTATTACCATTGCCAACCCGCACATACCTACAAGCAGTTTCGAGCATTTATATTATTTGTTAACAAGTGAAGGCAAAGTTTTATTCACAGGAAACATTTATATTATCTTATTTTCAATTCTTGGAAGCAAGACCATAGTTTTTAAAATAATTCTTTTCCTATTGGCCTTACTTTTGGAGTACTCCTATGTTTTCCGGATTATATAAAATCCAATAGAAAAGATTATGAAATGAAGTGAAGTGACACGCTGAAGTACCAAGAATTACAAACTGCTCATGATTTCTGAAAGCAATATGTGATTTCAAAATAAAGTTATGCAAATGAATATCACAGCTATATCTATAAAAAAATTACTAACTCGACGCCTGAAGATTAACCAGCACTAGGTACATCATTGACAATTAATTGAAAAACAATAGTATTTATACGTACTCATCATTCCCAATTAATAATCTTTTGGGGATGTAAGATTTCTTCGCCTCAGGAACAACTGACACCGATGGTTCCTCATCTGTCCATAAAACATGGAGAAATTTACGACGTCAAGATGCAAATAATGCCAAGAGACAGTTACAAGAAACAAATCAAAAGAATTCACCGAAACCACTCATAAAATTAAAAGAAAAGAAACGCCCTTTTCAAAGTTCATAACTAATGTTTAAAAATAGCAGAGTAACTTCTTTTCTAAAAATTATGGGCTCTGATAAGTCAACATCAAAACAAATGTGAATGTAGATTATTTCATCATTTTACTCTTTCTCTAAACTGATAGTCCACTATCATCTTTCTTCAGTTGGAACTGGAAAAGTTAAATGCCTATTAAGTTGACCTCTTGCTGATTTTCTCGCTGCCTCAATGGAAACCAGAATCTTCTAGCTAATCCATGCCATGATCGTTTCAGAATCATGTACCCACAATCATTTTACTAAAACAAGTCCACTGATATGCGATATCAAATGGAAAAATAGTTTTTCATCATTTCTGCCCATTAATTAGCACAAATGAGAAGGCTAATCCTCCACGGAGAACGCATGCCCATCAACATTTTGTATTCATCTGAGCAATTCAACTCTTCTATGAGCTATCAGATTGTATTCATCTGCCCATCAACTCTTCAGCGTTGTACCAAAGAAATGCACCATTCAAACTGGATTTGGTTCCAGAGCTATAAGATTCTTCCATGAGCAACCAGGTTCTCTAATAGCTTAGATCCAGATAGGACATGACTAAGTTGAAACATTTTAGTAGTAACTTTTAAGTTCATCAACCATCTTTGAACATCAATATCTGCTGCTTCTTTTTTTTATGAAGCAAGTGATTTCATTAAAGAGCCATCAAGAAGCAAAAGATTACACGGATACAGCTTTTAAATCACAAAAAGGGATTAATAGCTACTGTCTAGACTAAAGAGCTAACAAAATCCAGGAAGTGCTCTAAATTATTTACAGAGGTCGACTTGGACCGGCTAAATAGACTAACTAGACGTCTATGCTAGAGTTGTTGGGAGTTGAAATTCCATTAAAGCATCTAATGTTTCTTTCGGTCCATAAACACCAAAAAATACAACCCGAGATAATCTTCCAGATATTCTTGATGGCTTTGTCAACTGTCCATAAACTCCAGATTTCATGGGCATCCTTGACGGTAAAGGCATGACCCAAGAAAGGCCCCCCCAAAAAAAAAGAACGTACTCCGAAGATCTGTGGCAACTGGACAGTGCAGTAACAGGTGGTTGATACTTTCTTTGTTCAGTGACATGAATATCTACTTTTTGGCATGTACTTCTTTGTTCAAACTTCATTGTAAGGGCATATTTTGTAGCGAAATAAACAAAGGCATTTCACCAATCCTCTAGATGGGTGATGGCACAAAAGAAATTAGTCTTTTACAGCAAAGGTCCATGCTGCAAGGTTGGAGGTAATCCACTTATATTGAAGCTCCAACTATTCATTCTTGAATCAGGTAACCTACATGATTTAGTTTTAATTTTCAAGGGCACAATTACAAAGAAACAAAAGGGCTAGCAAGAGATGCAAAAAGGAGACTTCGGAAACCTGTGATCTTTTCAATTCCAGATATTGAGAGCACATAACCATGTCAACTGGTCTGTTTTGCTATAACGGTATCGGAAAGATTTTGGGGAGAAATGGGTCATGTCAATCAATTTATGCATATCCATTGTTAACCTCTCCATATTTATAAATCAAAGTCCAGTAGTTATTTTCCAATCCAAAGAGGCTTAAAAACAAAAGAGTCTCTTGTCTCCCTTCAGGTTTTTATTAGCCATGGAAGCTTTAGCTTAGCCAAACACCATCTAAGACCTGCTGCTCATTGCTTTGACTATCACAACCAAAACCAAAGCATCCTCTAAAATCATATTGCGGGTACGGAACTAGAAGATGATAACTTAAAGGAACTTAATTCTCAGAGCAACACTTATAGGACAAAAGTGGCAAATTCCAATCATAATTGAAAAAAAACTAAATTAAAAAAAAATGGTGGGAAGGAGAAAAAGAATTCAACAAAATCAGGAGAAGACCACCTGAAATTCTCTGTAGTGTCTTCCCAGAAGGGTCCATCTTATACCGCTCGCAACCAATGCGGAATATCCTTTCTCCTGTAAAAAGTTAGAAGACCATCATAGTGCTCAATTAAAAAAGAGTACAACATTCTGAAATGGTATATAAAGAGGACATAACTTTTTTTTGGTAAGTATTAAAAGGGCATAACTGATACATAGGCCTCCAATAACTTTGTATAATATTTCGAGAAACTTGAAAGAAAATGAATACGCCACACCAGGGTAGAGAACTGGCCTACCTGGGAGCAGCTTTACACTATAAAACTTACGAGAGACATTATTTCCATTCATTGAGCCAGCATTAGAATCATCTTGTCCCCTTTTCCTTTTGCCAACAGCAGCAACTGCTAGCGCAGCTTCCTGCGAAAAGGCTTTCACTTTACAAAATTTCTTACATCCACTTGCAAATTTTACAACCCCAAATAACCTTGGGTGCAGCTGGACGAACCTCAGCAGCCTTCTTTGACCTTTGCTCCATAGATTTTGACCACTTGAGACTAGAGCCAGAGACACTTAACACCTTAGATCTTCGTAAAGATAGTCCATGAATTGACCTTGTGTAGATTGTCTCCCGCTTTCTTGAGAGCAGCATCTTCCGTCTAAAAGAAAATATACTTTAGGCATGAAGTTTGACGCCAGAAAGAAATGAACGAGCATGAAATGATTCCCCACCTGATAATAGATATGGAACTATCACTTGGAGAGGAATTCTGGGAACTCCTCCGATAGCTAACTCTTTTCCACGGAAACAAGTAAGGCCAAAGCTTGTCATATTCTACAGCGCTGCCACATTTCCTTGATGACTGAGTATCACCTAATTTCCAGACCAATGAGGACTTTGACCATTTAGAGGTCTTGGCTAAACCTGCAAACGGTAATTTATTTAAACCTTGTCTGATTAGTAAAAATTTTGACATTAACTTACAAAAAATGGTGGTGTTCTAGGCCAAAACAAGTAGATAATCTGCTTGAATAAAAAAGGGTGAACCAGTCTTGAAGTAGCTTTGTTTTGAAGCCAAATATGATGAGCTGTGTTTTAAAAACACATCCTTACCACTCAAGCTTTTCATACCTCTTCGGGTCGGAACTACATTCTTTGCCGCGGCAACTCTCTGCTTCATATGATTACTGCTAGATGCACGAATCAGTTGATTCTTTCTCCTCTTATAGTAGCCATCGGATGATGTCTGGGTCTTATCAGAAGCTGCAACTAACAGATTCGATCTTTGCTTCACATAAACTATCTCCTTTCCAGAACTGCCTTCATCTAATATATTCTGGCTTTTGGAATTGCCTCCCAAACCAATTTGACATTCAGGAAGTGCAGAAGATGTTGAAGGATGCTCAGAAGGCTTCGGCGCCAACATATTGTCTGTAACTGCCAAAGGATTTGAGGTAGCAATACTACCAGTTCCAGGATGATCTACCACTGCTAAAGAGGCAGACTTCAATGTAATGCAACTAAATGGTTCGCTTTGTGGTGGGGGTTTGGTCCTCTCTGAAGGAGCATTTACTTCTGGAGTTCCCCTGCAGCTGGGTGAATCAGTTATCAATGTCTTATTCTCAGGTTTTCTCTTCAGGCCATTCACAGCAGAAGAGTTCAACCGGTAAACTGAAGAACTTGGGGCATGGAATCTTTGGGAAAGGGAACCAACAGGAGGAGGCTTTCTGACAAGACTGTTACCCTTGCGAATGTAAGAGCCAGCTTTCCCAATGTCCTTAGGTAAATGGCTTTGTGGAGGTAGAGAGTTCATTTGGGAACCCCGTCCAACAACTGAGAAAGAGCTATTACCAGCTCTATGCCATGTCAGTGGCTTCTTCGAAGTGGGCACATTCCTTGAAATGAGAAAATTCAATGGACGAACAGGGAGAACCCTAGGACCAGCAGGACTTTGCTGGTTTGCACGGAAATTTGGTTTCCAACTCAGTGAAGTCACATTCTGGGTGGACTTTACAGTATTCTGTGATGATAATTGCACAGTATTTAGATTAACCAAAGGAACGCCACCAACTTTATGATCTGAACTTCTACCAAACCTAGAAGTATCTGATGATGTACCAAACTCAGAAGTATCTGAAGATGTCTTCACCGAAGAAGAAACATGGTCATCAGCAGTAATGGAATTTTCATCAATATTTTGGGCAGTTTCAATAACAATTTCATCGGACATTGATGACTTAGCATTAGGTTCCTCCAAGAATGAGTTGTTAGGTAAGTCTTCAGAAAATGACATGAGCGCCAACATATCAGGCACAGACTCCATATCTTTGGCACTTACTTTCGTTGCGGACACACAGTTCGAATCAGAAAATAAAGAGTGATTATTTGCCACCAAAGGCAGACATGCCTTGTCAAGCACATAATTATGGCTTTCACAACCTTCTGGGGCCAACTTTTGATCTACTCCAAGGGAGGAACCTTTGTCCTCATTTATTCCATAAGCCATTCTTAGCGTCCCAACGGATATAACTGAAGTTGTAGTTTCTTGTCCAGCAGCTCCCAGCTGAGAATTGTGAGCAATGACCTGCTCAACATCCGAAAAGTGATCCATCAAGCCATCTTCAAATGGCTCAGCCTGACTTACATCCTCCTCAGCAGTACTGCTCTCAAGCAATATGATTGAAGGATGAGATGGTGGACCATCATCTAAATCAGACAATGTATTTCGAGATTCTAATTCCGCAGAAACATCATCGATCAAAGGCACTGTAATTGGTATGCTAGAAGCTCCCTCATGGGTGGTAACACACGAAGCAGATTCAGCCAGTCCCGGCAATGAAACCTCCGTTTTCTTGTGACTCTTGATAGAACATGAACTGGAACCATCTTTAACACAATCCTGAAGTGAAAGCTTCACTTCTGAAGGCCCCTCGTGTGAAGGGTCCTCCTTTAATGAGTCACTCCCATTACCAGGAACTGTAACTTCCTCTTCTATAGAGGCATGATATCCTCTCAAACAACTGAAACTTTTACCTTGGCCTAGCAAAGAACTAACCGCATTTTCCTCTGTCTCACTCGCCTTCGTAGTGCGCAAGAAAGACGCGTCTTCCGTAGTCTTTCTCTTCCTTGTGACGTTAGGTAAACAGTCATCATCCGCAATAATCCTAATATCATCTCCAACAGAAACCACAGCATTAATGGATCCCTTTGTATGGCTCATCTCAGGTGACAATGTAACTCCATCAACACATGATTTTTTTATACTACATACAAAACTACCGGCCGTGGGATCGCTATTACTCGAGCACTCTGCACTTAGCAAGTCACTGACAACTACAACTCTCCCAGCCTCAGAAGAATTAAAACTACTGTCATTTCCATCCAAGAAACTCTCTTTAAGTCCTCTCTCAATATTAGTCAGCAACGGCACAATCTTGGGGTCACTAGATGGCTCCACGGAACCTGCTTCTAACAATCCTATAACAGCAACTGCATTTTCCTTCCCATCAGAAAACCCCAAGTCAGAAACAGAAGAGATATATGTATCTTTAGTTGACGAAGATACTTCATCCTTATGAATTATGCTCCCGTCCAGGCTTGACAAGACAACATCACCATTTCTTTCTACACAAACCATGGCCTCAGAAGGTTCTTTAATAAGACCGTCTTCCGACACTCGGCGCTCATCCTGAGAATGCCCTCCAACATTATCAGAGTTATCCACAGTGAAACTAATAGGTTTGTTTTGTACTTCAATCATACATGTCTCAGAATTCAACATGGAAGGGCCACTCAGAACTGATCTACTGGTATAATCAGCAAAGTCATTAATTTCAGAGTCCACATTGCTTGATGAAACCAAGACTTTAGCTGGACCAGCTTTCTTCCCATCAGAATTAGACTGCTCGACAGACTCATCTTCACTGACAGCAGCCAATTTTGAAGGTCTTTCTAATTTGCTAACTACTTCATCCACAGGCAGCTTCATACTGACATCCTCGAGTGTAGTCATATCATCAGATCTAGTTCTCTCTACCAATTCTACAACACTTTTAAGCTGCTGACGGACAGAACATGCTTTGTTCAGTAAATCAGTGGCATTATCAGGGTCAACACCAACTTTGTTAGGGGCCGTGACATTCTTCTTCGTGGCTTTATTCATATTGACATCCTCGAGTGTAGTCATATCATCAGATCTAGTTTTCTCTACCAATTCTACAACACTTTTAAGCTGCTGACGGACAAAAGATGCTTTGTTCAGTGAATCGGTGGCATTACCAAGGTCAACACCAACTTTTTTAGGGGTCGTGACTTTCTTCTTCTTGACCTTCTTCATATTGGCATCCTCGAGTGTAGTCGTATCATCAGATCTAGTTCTCTCTACCAATTCTACAACACTTTTAAGCTGCTGACGGACAAAAGATGCTTTGTTCAATGAATCAGTGGCATTACAAGGGTTAACACCAACTATTTTAGGGGCCATGACTTTCTTTTTCGTGACTTTCTTCTTCTTTCTAATCTTACGTTGAGGTGTTCCACCCTTTCCAACATGATTACCACCCTGATCCAAAATCACGATCTCTGGAGATCCCTTGCTTTCTTGGGTTACAATTAAATCATTCGTCCCATTGGAACTTAGCAATGCACTTCTCACAACAGGAACTGTAACTTTATCTGGCAAACATTTAGATTCCTTGTTGGAATTCAAAGTACCATCAGATGCACGTCCACCAGTAGAATCTTTAATTTTATCTGCCAAATGTTTCGACTCCATGTTAGAATCCAAAGTGCTATTAGATGTCCGACCCGCAGAAACCGTAACTTTATCTGCCAAACATTTAGACTCCTTATTAGAACTCGAACGACGACCAGAATCAATTGCTGAACCATCACCTTTACCCAAATCGTACTCGACTTTCTTCATTGGAGAATCAGAGAGATTCACTTTTCTAATCTTCTTACATCTAGGTGTTTCGCTTCTGTCTGAGTCATTGGCTGGGCTTGACACCGGGGCCATAATAGCCTTCGCCACAAGTGCATTAGATTTAAATGAAACATCAAGCTCCATCGAACTTCCTTCCCTTCCTTCTCTTCCATCTCTTCCCTCAACCCTTCTTTCCAACCGCTCAAACACATCTTTCTGCTTTCCCCTTACCCCATATCCACCAACACTACTCGAGTCATTGTCCTGATTTCTACTACTCCTGTTGTTATTAGCTTTCCCACATTGAATCCTGAGCAATGCACTCTTCTTCTGTGGAGGAGACCTATAAATTTCCTCCTCGTCCACTCTTAACCTATTGCTAAACCTAACATCACCACCACCATAATCATAACCACTATTATCTAATGACACTCGCCTCGAAGAAGAACCAACCAAAACCTCATCACCAACATTACGACCATACTCCCATCTCTCACCTGCATACCTATCATCATGATGCAACTCATAATTCTCGGCACTCGATCTAAATTCCCTCACATCAATATCCTCTTCCATTCTACGCCTCTCAAGACGGTATCTTTCGTCATCATCATAGTCTAATTCCACGCCTCTCAGACGATTCTCTCTCATAAAATCATCGACAATAAACCTAGGAGAATTAGGAGGATGGGGGTTATGATACCGGTCGTTATAAGGAAAATTTGGGTGTTGTGGATGAGCAGGATGGTAGGGAGATTGATTTAAGGTTAGATTAGAGGAAACCCTAGGGGGAGAGCGGCAATCGAAGAATTTAGGATTTTCTTGTGGGGGGCTATGAGGAGGGAACGAGAATTGGGATTGGCGGTGGAAGGGAGGGGAGGGGGGAGGGATGTGGTGGTGGTGATGAGAGAACTTAGTGATATGTGGTGGTGGTGGTGGTGGTCGTCGTTGTGGCGGCGGAGGAGGAGGAGGGAGGTGGTGGAAGAAATTAGGGTTATGCGAAAAGTTTGGAGGGCGTTCGACGTACCTGTGGTGATGGTGATAGGGAGGAAGATCCATGAAGAACGTGGAGTCCTAAGGGAGAATAACGGACTGGCAAAGGCAGCAGCGGTGGCGACGCGGCGGCGGCTGTAGGTGATTTTCAATTATTGAGGAGTTGGCTTTGTATGAAAAGGGAAAAGCTTACTTCTCAAAGAGTCAAAGAGAACCACAAAAACTAGATCAGTTTGACTTTAGAATAGAGTCGCGTTGGCCCCCCATGTGTGGATATTCTTTTATCTTCCCGCCCAAGTGGACTTTGTTTTTCTTTTCGNAATAATATCCAACGGTAGAGGAATATATATATATATATATATATATATTCCTCTACCGTTGGATATTATTTATGTGGGGGCGTTTGATAAAATAAAATAAAAAATAAAAAAAAAATTCAATTGAAAATGGTATTTGAAATTAGAGTGTATTTTGACATGAATATAATTTTAGGTTATTTTGAAGTTTTGAATGAAAATTTTGAAAAATAACTTTTAGAGTTTTTCAAATTTTCAAAAAATTTCAAAATTCATCTTCAAATGAAAATTGAAAATTTTATGGCCAAATATGTATTTCGAAAAAAAAATAAAAAAAATCGGAAAAAAAAATTCATATGTCCAAACGGGCTCTATTTATACCCCTCCTTAACTGTTCGATATTTTCTACCCTCTGCATTACTCTTTTTAGCATTTTTGCCTGGCCCCCTACATACACGTGATAGCTTTTTAAGTGTCCAGGCCCATTTTTCCGAACCAAATATCCATGTAAATACAAAAACCATCTTATAATATTATCTAATGCCTAGCACCTTGTTTCTTTTCTCCTCTTCCGCCACCGTCGTCCTCTCTCTCGGCTCCATCCCCGCTATCTAGTGGCGAATCCAAAAAATTTTCCCAAGGATGTTGAAACTTGAAAGAAGAAAAATTTCTCAACAAAAGATATCCAATATATATTAATGCATCTAAAATCTAATATTTTACTTACATATACAGTGTAATATTTTATAATATTTCGACAAAGGATGATCAATTGACCACCCTTAGCAAAAGGTGGCTTCGCCCCTGTCGACATGCTCTCCCTCTTCATGGTCCTGATCTCCCTTTATCACCTTCATTGAAATCCTCATATTCATCAGCGACACTCACTGATTCTGACATTGTTATAGAATCACTAGTTATAAGATCACCTGATGGTTCAAGGTTTCCAAAAGAAATTCATGAAATGTAAACATTCTAGAAGTTACATAGTACTTCTCATGAAGTCCCTCCAATTCTCTTGGTAAGGTTCTTCGGGAATCATCTTGAGAAGGTCTAAAGGACATTGTCTCGTGATTGACAGGGATAGTTGCATCACTTTTTTATTTAAGAAAATCAGAAAATAGATATTCTAAATTTATGGATAGTTCCTCTAGTTTGAGTTTGGGATTTTTTTAACTTCTAGTTCCTCTAGTTTCGGGTCTCTTTAGCTTCACTGTTTGGGTTTCGAGATCTATAATAAAATTTTCATGTTTGAATGTTGGTTATATCTTAAAGTAGGAGCTGAAAACTTAAACTCAAATCGTGGCTCATTGTTTGGACGATTTGGTATTGAAACACTTGAATAACTTTAAAGTTTTTTGTGTTGTTGGTAGTTTGAATTTGAGCGAAGAATTTTGAGATTCACCATTGATGAATAACTTTTGAACTTTGAAAGTGAGTTTAAGTTTTGAGCTAGAAGAAGACGAATTGGGTATCTTAATTTTGCTGATGTTTGCTCGGATTGGTACTTGCAATTTGAATTAGTAAGCTTCAGTACATAACTGAAACTTGGATTGAGGAAGAAGAATCTCATTGCTGAAAATCTAAGAGCTTGGTTCATAAAAAATTAAAAAGTCCATAATTGAACCTTGAAGGTCTTGAGATTGAACCAGATTGGAGGTTGGCTGAGATAACTTTGGGCTAGATTTGGTCGATATTTTTTAGCAAAAAAATGCAACAATAGTTAATCTTCAGCAATTGACACTATAAGAAAAGAGGCTTGTAGCGACAATAAATATGCACTTTAGCGGCAATAATAATTGCTACAAAAACCTTTACTTGTAGTTAATTATTTGTCACTGTATCCAGCGTCATTAGAGGCTTTAACGACAATTACATGAAGTGTTGTAAAGGTCTCAACTATTACCGCTAAAAGGTCTAAATTATAATTAGCGGCAATAATATAGGTGTGGGTTTTGTATTGTCACGACCCAAAACCCAATCTGTCGTGATGGCACCTATCATGGTACTAGGCAAGCCGGCTACTCAAACATTTCCAACACTTTCAACTTTGAAAGATACTAAAACAATTTAAATAAATCTCATAAAACGGGGTAGAACATCATAACTCAATACATAAGTTTTTCCAAAATAAGGGTGTCACTAAGTACATGAGCATCTACATAATAACATAGTGTGGTACACTATCTGTTGATACCCAATTTTTCCTCAAAATTATTTTTTAACTTGCATATATACCTTCACAATCAAGTTCCATAACAATTGGTATTTTCCCATAATTTTCTCATATTTTTATTAATTTATTTCTAATTTATCCAGTATTTTTATCTCTAATAATTAATTATAAATTGCATTACAAATTATTTCAAAGACATTTCTTGACCTAATACATTATTTTTGGTCTTGTTAAGATCAAATTATGCACTTTTTGGCTATAATTGCAATAATTTTGTAATTATAGCCTAACCATATGTTTTATGCTATTACAATCCAATAATTGGTAATTTATATTTTTAAATCCTGATTAACCACTTTTTATTAAAGTTCTTAATCATCAATTTCATTTTTCAGTTATTAGTTACTTTTAATTAATTTTAATTGAGCATTTTAACATTTTAATTGAGTATTTAACAACTAGCCATTTTTTATTTAAATTCTAGCCCCTAATTAAACCCAAACCCACCTGATTAAATTGGCCCAAACACCCAATCCCAGACCTAAAATCCTACCCGGCCCAAGCACCTATTAATATGAACCGTTGATTAATTCAAATCAACGGTCCAGATTCGACCTTACCAAATTAAGACCTAAAGACTACCTTGCCCCGTCTCATTTCCCCCCTCTCATTTTCTCAGTCGTCTCTCTGAGTTCTCTCCCTTCTCTCTAAGCTCTTCGTCTACTGGGCCGTTGTCTTCCCTTCTCTGGCCACTTCCTCGCTGGAAACCATGGAGGTCTCACCTCCTGTCAGCCCTATGGCTCCATCCTTTGCACATGTGTCACCGTTTAAGGCTCTCAGGTGAACCATAGGCGGTTCCACTCATCTCTCCGGTCTCATGCCATTTTTCCGGCCATCTATGGCTGGTCGAGTAAGATCTACCCTTTTCCGGCCAAAGACCGGTAATATCTCTGAGTTTTCTTCCTCCTTTCCGGGTTCTTTTTGGAAAACCTAGACTCTGAACCTTCAGATTCTTTAGATCTGTAATAGATCTATGAATATTATGGGGGTTTACATGTTTTCTTCAAAGAAATCTCTCTGTTCTTAAACGATTTCTTCACTTTCAAAACTAGGGTTTCTTAACCCCTTTCAAAACGCTTTCTCTTCTGATTTTTTTGGTACTAACATATGATTCTCAGTATATTTTAAATGTTTGATTAAGCATTCTCTCTTTACTTAAGTTATTCTGTTAAAAAACCCCTAATTTTAGGGTTCTGAGTTCGTCTTGGTTGCTGCGTTTAGTTGGTCTGTATGTTTCTCGTAAACATCCTACGATTCTTACTTATGTTTGCTTGTTAGAGTTTTTGTGTTCGATTATTCCTGACTATATCATTCTCTATACGAAACCCTAACTCATATTTGATACTGTTCTTTCTTATGGTCCTGACTCTAGTTTATTACCTGTTTATTCTCATAATGTCATGATAAATCGGTGTTATCTTCTCTATTTCCTTAGAACTGTGATATTTTCCTTAAAACTGTGATTCTGTGTATTTTTCCTTAGAACTCTTTACTAATTTTGCATATTTGTGTGACATTTACCTTATTGATAACTGATTCCCTGTGATTTCGAG
Source organism: Nicotiana paniculata (assembly GCA_005239505.1). Lineage (NCBI taxonomy): Eukaryota > Viridiplantae > Streptophyta > Magnoliopsida > Solanales > Solanaceae > Nicotiana > Nicotiana paniculata. The sequence goes on along the minus strand of ML307759.1, from coordinate 5,525 downwards.
GGATTTCTTACTAATTTTCAGAATTATTTTCTACCTTCTGTTATGTATAAGTATGCTGTCAATTCATTATATACTTTCCTTAATTAATATATTATGTACCTAGTCCTAATCACATGCCCTGTTCTTTACTACTCTTTGTATGATTAAAATCAGCCTTTCAAATTAGTTCTCTTTCCTTCTTTACTACTTTGGTATCCGTTTGAACTGTGACTCCTTAATTGTGGGGAGTAATCGTATTGATTGGATCCTAATTGTGTTTATTTCTATAATTATATATACTTTACTTGATTCATTTCCTTTTGTTGCCACTACTTGTTACCGTTTGTGTATGATTTCTTAACTAAAGGAACTATGTATACTAAATTGATTCTAATTAATGATTGTTTCTATAATTACTGTTGAACTATTATTTTTACCTTATTCCTCTGCCTGTTTTTTCAAACTATATATACTCTATTCGTTTATTAGCGCACACACGAACAACTAATCTGTTCAACTCTCTCTCTCACAACTAAAACTTGCTCTCTATTCTCTCGTCTGTGCTACTTGCCACTACTCTAAGTTAGTCGGCTGCAAGCCAAGGCTAACTATTGTGCATCTCCTATCTTCTGCTTCGTGTTACTGCTTTCTTCACTTCACTGGTATGTTCTAATTCATATTTCAGCTCTCAGACCAACATGTTTCTATTACTGATGCAGTTCATTGTGTTTCTAATTTGCTTTTACTTACTATTTTGTTGTTCAACATGTAACTAGGATCTTGGATTCCATCTAGCATGACTTTGTGTACTCCAAATATGTCTTTATGTGAATCTCCATGTTTATGTTTGATACATTAGATTAGAGCATCTTCTCCTGTCTTAAACTAGTTGGTACTGCAATGTTAGTTTCATCCTATACCCTGCTGATCCCCTGAACCCTTAGGATCTCTAATTGTTTATGCATGCTCCTACTTGTTACATGTTCAGTACTCTGCACCTATGTGTCCCTCAAACCCCCTTTCCTTTGTTGTGGTTGTTGGATTATTCTGGGTCTTTTGTGTGATGCTGACTCTGCCTTGGTTCTGAGATTGGTGTTCATGTTCTTTCAAATTATTTTCACCAGTTAAACTTTTGTTATATTTCCATTAAGTCTTTCTTCCAAAACTGTTTTCTTACTTAACCTTTTCAAAACTATGAGCACCCTCACTCTACTCTTAGACCCCTAATTTCTGCACCCTCTGTGTGAGCATTGCCTTGGGACCCTTGAGCTCCCTCTGAACTTTGACACACAGAGGCTGGCCATTTCACACTGCACTTACTCTATCTTGGCTATGAAATCTGGGTGTAAGCACTGCCCGGGATCCCTTGAGATCCTTAGGGAACTCTGAAACACCTGGATCATGTGAAAGGTTGTGAATAGAATGACAATGAGGCATTCTGGATTGTGGGCCTATCAATAGTCTCCCTATAGTATAACTTCTTCTTTTCATTATTCAGTTATGTAATTCGTGCAAATGCCTGTAATAATTGTTGTAAACAACTCTTTGGGGATGGATAGTGAAAAGGGAGGGGTAAATATGCATGCTATAGCTATTAGAGGGTAGAAGCCATGCTATTAAGTTTTATTCCTTATTTGTGCAATAGAAACCATGATTAGGACTCATATGTGCAAGATCATGCATTAGAGACCATGTTCCCTAGGTCTTACACTTATTATTTTCAGCATTTATTGGCATCTCATTTCGAAAGTCCTGTGCTAAAATGTGCTAATAACCTCTATGCCACCATGTACACTTAGAGATCCTGTTTAGGATAAACAACACTAATAAACCTGTCATGTTTACATCTCTTGAACCATGTTTAAACAACGATATTTGAGCATTTAGAGATCATGTTTAGGCTTCTGATTCTGCATCTCTGTGCATTAGATACCACGTTTTAGGATTTCATTCGTACTGGCTTAACAATACCTAGTCTAACTATTGGAGCATGTAAAAGGTATAAAAAACTTCACTCAGTTTCTCTAAGACAACTGGCAACAATTCTGTGTTCTGAACAACCTAGAACAACATGTGTAGGTAATACTTTGCAACAACCCCTCTAACAATTCAGATAATTAGTATACACTGTCCCACACCTAGGCAAGCCTTAGGTAATCAACTTAAAAAATAAAACCAGAATTGTCATGTTTATCTGTCAGCATGCTTGAAACCAGTAGGCAAGTCTGATTAAGACTTCCTCTCTCAGTTATGCAATAAATCTGTCTTTGTGTTATCACCTAGATACCATGCTTTAGGATTCTGAATTAATATGGACCTTAATTGTGTATGAGACATGTTGTTTATGTGTACTGTGTGTGAAGAAATACTTGAGCCTTTATCTGCTTTCTATACTTTCCCTTTATCTGCAGTCCTACTTGTTTTGTTATCTGTCGCCCTAGAATTTTTACCTTTAAAACCCGAGGGTCTGCCTAGCACCCTTCTTTAGGATAAGAGTCCTAATTTTCTCCGGGACTGATAAGAAGGGATGGGTAACAACATGCATTAGAGGTCGAGACCAACACTCGATTTAGTTGCTTTCACGGGGTGGGAAAGGGTAGAATATGGATATAATGACCGGTGCGCTAATACCACGTGTAGCCCCTCTTCGAGGAGTGATTACCGAGTATTGCATTGATGTGATCCATATTATTATAAACCTAGGATACCTTTATATGCTTAGATTTTAATCTTTTCAAAAGCTAATCTTCTTTACTGTTTTCAAACATCTGCATGCTTAAGACTTAAATCCCCTCTTATTTGAGCCTTTACTTGTTATTTGCTAATTGTACAAATTCACAGAAACCATTTGGCCGGGAACCACACTTGTGGATCCTGAGGGGTGCCTAACACCTTTCCCTTAGGATAATTTCAAGCCCTTAACCAATCTCTGATTATTAACGTAGTTGTAATTAAACCCCTTAGGTGCCCTAACGCACCGTTAAAATCGTTAGGTGGCGACTCTTCAAAATATGCAAACCCATTTACCAAAAGGAACGAGTTGTCCCAACCAATGTCATAAACCCTTTCAAGCGGCCCCGAAAGGAGCGCTCGCGGAGGAAAAGGGGGCGCGACAGCATGGCGACTCTGCTGGGGATATCCAGGCTTTTTTTACCATTTCAAATTATTTCGTGAATTTGTGCCTTTATTTTTAAGTACATGCACCCTTTCCTATTCCCTTTACATGCAATTAATTATTTACTTAAGGTATTTACTTTTCTTCAAAGACGAAACTGACATTTCTCTTTGTTTTCTTTTGTAACTACTTTAAATCATTACTGCTGTTTTTACCTCTTTCTTTACGTGCAAATACGTGACAACTTGTTTTAATACTTATTGCATAATCATGCTCAACATTCATACTCCACTCGTGCTAAACAAAATACTATAGCAACGCTTGATGAGTGATTGCGCTCTTCCTATATTATTACCCACTAAATTCGGAAAGGCTTATTTGCGGTAAAACTAGTCGATCAGCGGTGCAGTCGACGGTTCTGTGCCTTCCCCCCCTGAGTTTTCCACTCAAGGGTACTGGTCTAAAACCCCATAGAAACCTTACTCTGTCGTATTGTTGCATGCATCATGGTCAAACCTAGTCGAGCTAAAGTGTCATCTGCATGATAGCTTTTAAGATAGCCTTATCCAAAAGTCCACAGGGTTTCCCTAAACCCAAATGGACGCCCCCACGTGCTGTGCATTTATTTGGAGAACTAAATGTTTCCTGCTAATTATTGATGATAAATAGTCGAGTCTGGTGGGGGTAAGGGCCTAACCTTATTTGCTTTGCTGAAAAATGAGGCACGAAGTCCCTAGATTCAGCATGGTCTCCAATATCCACTCAAGACTGTTGAGCTGGTGGGAGGATCTGCACTCTAGTGACAAAGCTATCATCAGGAAACACTTGGGTAATCTCTCCTGGAAATCCAGCCTAAAAAAATGATAATAGAAGCTGCTACCCTGTTATGGGATCGTGAAAGGTCCGTGTTCCGCTTTGAGAACATCACAATGACGCCTTTCATAGAAGAGATAGGATGGTTGGCTAACCTAGTATGGGAGACTCCTGGGTTGTTGATTCCTGAGAACCGCACAGGCAAAAGTTTCCTCAAAATGATGGGCCTGAAAAAGGACGCAAAATTGGTATGTTTGGAGGATTCGTACATTCCTTTTGACTACTTGTATGAAAGGTATGGCTACAGCAAATCATACTGTACCTACCATGACGAGTTTGCTATCACCTCTCTAGGACACGTCCATCGCCGAGTGTTCGTGTTTATGGTTTGCCTTTTGGGTTTGATCGTGTTCCCGATGAAGAAGGAAAAGATCCATACCAGGCTAGCCATGGTAACTAAGACCATAATGGAAGGGGTAGATGGGCAAGACTTCAGCATTGTGCCCATGATCATTGCAGACATATATCGGGCCTTAGAAAGGTGTCAACAAGGAGGAAAGCATTTCGAAGGTTGCAATTTATTACTTCAACTCTGGCTCATGGAACATCTCCAAAGAGGCGAATACCGACAAGACATTCACCGCAAAATGTGGGATGACCACATTGCTTTCCATCACCCAAAGTGAATGAATTATATCCCGAACATGTTCGCTCAGCCTAAAAATGCCGAGGGATGGGTTGAGATTTTTGATAACTTGACTGAAGAGCAGGTATGTGCCATAGTCCCGCAGGGAGGAGCTGCGCAGGCAGTTCGAGCAGTTGGGTTAGGATGATATGACTGTGAAGCAGTATGAGATGAGATTTTCAGAGCTAGCACGTCATTTTGTTTGCTGGACGTGCCAGCGATTGTTGATTTTCATCTGATGCAAATTCGTGGAGTTAGCAAGGTAGTTACATGGCGATCGCAACCCTGCTCTTCTCCCTTCTATCTTCCTTTAGCTGTTATTAGTAGTTTTTTTCCCATACTGTATTAGTCTTAGCAAATTTCAGACAGTTTTAGTAGATGCTCATGACTTGTGACACTCCGATGTCAGGCTTTTCCTTCTGCGCTGTGTTATTCAGACTAATATTATAACGTTGTGTTGATTAATGACTTAAAGCAAATCTTTACTTTGAAATATCTGGTGTTTTTTATGGAAGAGTTGGCTTGCCTAGTTCCACGTTAGGCGTCGTCACGACATGGTAGATTTGGGCTGTGGCAATAATAGTTGTGGTTGAACACAAAATGGCGAACTAAGCAAATACTTCAACATATAACATGACCTCCGTGGTCCCAACAATACCAACACATATCCTAAGCATGATTTCTAACTTGATTGGAAGCTCAATTTCTCTAACACGTGATGAAAATACGGGTAACAACAAGATTAATCAACTATGCAGTTCCATGGAATCGACCAAGTCACCATTCTTATGGTGCACGCCCACACGCCCTTTGTGAGCATGTGATTTTTACTCGCCGTATCGTCCTGTAAAAATCCCAATAAATCAATTCATTTTATGAATATTGATTGATTTTTCAGTAATTAATTGTGAATTATTTGCATTGCTTGCATAT
>ML307757.1:0-10348 GCA_005239505.1 Nicotiana paniculata | reverse complement strand
AACTTGGAAACACTTAAAACCCGTCAAAACTCGATTTCTGGCCGACTGGGGACCCTGGTGTTTGGGATCTAAGGCCTGGCTAACGCCAGGCACCCCCTGGCGTTAAGGCTCTAACGCCTGGCTAAGGCCAGGCTGGGTCAGGCTGTTTGGCTCTGTCGCCCGGCTATCGCCCGGGTGTCCCCTTTCGCGTATTTTTCGACGTATTTGCATCTGTTTAGCCCCGTTTCCATTTCCAATTCACCTACACATAAAATAAACCCCATTAGGCACATACGACGTGTATTTTATCATTAAAACACATAAAATGCAAGGTATATAATGCTTAAAATCATGAATTCTAGCCACGCATCACTAAGTATGCAAAATAGTACAGGTCCGTACCGTGACATTAAATGGTTGTACCATCTATATATCTTTGTAATAATTATACATGTACTATGTTGGGACTCCCCCTCATATATAAAGGGGACCCTTGTTATTTTGTAAGGCACATGATATTCAATACAAGAGCAAGAACATCCTCTGTTCTCTAATCAAAATATTCTCTATAATTGTTTCATTGCCTTTCATTTATTGTGTTCGTTAATTGTTATTCATTATTTACTCATTATTGATCTTAAAGAGGATCTTCGAGACCTTCTATACTTTTGTACCATCTTGGACCGCCCCCCATCTCGAGCTCGACCTCGAGCACATTTCGACCAAACTCGAGACCCCGTCTCTCAACTGCTCGGTTTGCATAATCTCACTATCCTTTGTCCTTATCTTGTTTTCTTACTTCTTGCTTAGCATCTATTGCCTAAATAAGTGGTATTAAAATAGATCACGTATTTTTAAAACAAATCAAATATAATTGTAATTATTATTCTCCCGGTAAATAGTTTGGCGCCCGTCATGGGGTTAAAAATAATAGTGATTATTTTAGTGCTGGTTTTCTACAAACAGAAGTTATCTTTACAATTTTTCTTGTCCAAGAGTTTTCAATTTCAGGTCAGAAAATGTCTAACTCAGCAAATGCGTATGAAAACAACGGTCCTGAGGATCATGGAGAGAACGGCGCAGCTGCTTCAGGTGCCGGTGTACCACAGCAAAAACTTGAGGGGGCACCAGTGCAAATCCCCGTCGATGAAGGGTCACGCAATGCTCAACATGTTGATGTAAGCTCTCATACAGACGGAAGTGTGCGCGAAGGAGACCAGCGTGAAGCACAGAGAACCACTGCTCAAAAGGAAAGGGAAGTCAGCCTGCATGTCATTTTTGAGATGTTGCAAGCACAACAGGTGTCTATTGCTCAGCTACAAATCCATCAGCAAACTCCAAGCACAGCACCACCAGAAATAGCTCATCGAGTCGAACAAGCACCAGAAGGGTAGAGCAACAATGGGCCAGCAGCCGGTCCCGCTATTATGAAGATGCTCGAGGACCTCACAAAGAGGATTGAATCAGGCGCAAAGAAGGTAAAATCTAACGAAAAAAAGGTGAAGACCTATAACTCGAGGGTCAATCAGATCCTGTGTGCACCCCCGATTCTGAAGGTTGTAGATTCAAAAAAGTTCATGCAAAAGCTATTCCCATCAAGTGCAGTCCCGAAATTCAGAATGCCCGATCACCCGAAGTACAACTGGACCTCGGACCCCAATGAACACATTACTAATTACACTTGTGTTGTGAAAGGGAATGACCTAAAAGATGACGAGATTGAGTCCGTCATATTGGAAAAATTTGGAGAAATACTATGCAAAGAGGCCATGATGTGATATCATAACCTTCCCTCGAACTCGATAGATTCATTTGCCATTATGGCAGACTCTTTTGTGAAAGCACATCCTGGTGCCATCAAGGTCGCCACGAGGAAGTCTGATGTCTTCAAAATCAAACAAAGAGAGAATGAGATGTTAAGGGAGCTCGTGTCCCACTTCCAGCTGGAAAGGATGGAATTACCATCGATCTTCGATGATTGAGAAGTTCAAGCCTTCGCCTAGGGCTTCAATGAGTGAAGCTCGATAGCCTCAAAGCAGTTGAAGCAGAACTTGATCGAGTATCCCGCCGTCGTTTGGGCGGATGTACACAATAGGTATCAGTCAAAGATCAGGGTCGAGGATGACCAATTGGAAGCCCCCTTGGGCTTGGTCTATCCCAGCAGGCTCTTAGCAAAGGAATCGAGGATCCCAGATAGAGAGATGAGGAAAAGCAAAGAAAGGTATCAACCGTATATAGAATATCGCTGAAATATCCTGAGGCGTAACATACCTCGAAGTGACCAAAGGATGGATTGACGACAGAAACCTCGAGGACTCGTGAACAAAACAGGATTCGACAGGCACATAGGGCCGGTAAAGGCACTCCGGCTATCAGAATATAACTTTAACATTGACGTTTCAGACATCGTATCGGTCATAGGTAGAATCAAGGACACCAGGCGGCCAAGACCGTACTATCAGATCCTTCGCAAAGGAACCCTAACTTGATATCTGAATATCACGGTACCTACAGTCATATGACCGAGGATTGCAGACAGCTTCGACAAGAGGTAGCCTGACTAATTAGCAAAGGGCACCTTCGAGAGTTCCTCAGCGACCGAGCGAAAAACTAATTTTAGTATAGAGAGGCGAACAGGAAAAACCAAACAGGAGAACCATAACACATCATCCACATGATTATTGAAGGATTCGACGTCCCTCAAGGACCCATTTTCAAGTAAACAAAAGCATCCATAAAAGGGAAAAATGAACTCGGAGCTACATACCTGAAGGTGTTCTTTCATTCAGCGAAGAGAACATCGAGACCTTGTCTCAACCTCATAATGACGCACTGGTAATTTCTTTTCTTTTGAATAAATTTCAAGTTAAATATGTGCTTGTGGATCCAGGTAGCTCGTCCAATATAATTAGGTCGAGGGTGGTAGAGCAACTCGGATTGCTCGACCAGATAGTGCCCGCCTCCCGTGTCCTCAACGGATTCAACATGGCGTGTGAAACAACCAAAGGGGAAATCATCCTCCCAGTCAGTGTGGCTGGTACAATTCAAAACACCAAGTTTCATGTCATCAAAGGTGACATGAGATATAATGCATTGCTCGGAAGTCCATGGATTTAAAATATGAGGGCGGTGCTATCAACCCTTCATAAAATGATTAAGTTTCCTATGAAAGATGGAGTAAAAACAACATATGGGGAGCAACACACAACAAAAGAGATGTTCGCAGTGCACGATATGGCACTGACGCTGGCACCTTCTACATCGAAGGAGCCAAAAAACAAGCAAGTAGCCAAGTAGCGATCACAAACTGCATTCTTGATGAATGAATAAAGGACCGTGCCGCATCCTCGTAACGAGAAACTAAAGCATATCGAGGTTTGAACTCCACCATAGTTAAGGTACAATCCTCTCCCTCTTTTCTTCACGTTTTACACTAATCTATGTGCAGGTGTTCAATTGAAAAGAATCGGAGTACCCTCCAGCTCGAAGGCCTTAGGATTTAAAGCATGTGTTGCGCTCTTTTTCCCTCACGACGAATTTTATCCCAAATAAATTTTACTGATGAGATTTTTAACGAGGCAACACCTATATGGTACCTAAGGAGAACTCACCAAGTATTCAAGGCTTCTCTTCGATCAACCTCAAATACTAAGGGGCATCCTCCCGGGAGATCACCTCCTCGAAGAAACTGAAACATGCCAAAAAGGGTATCGACAGGAGAATAATGTATAGGACCAAACGGTCGAATGAACTGTGTCCACATGAACTATCGAACCCTTGATGGTGAAAATAATGTGTACTTGTACCAAGTAATTAGAGGAGAACCTTTTATCATCAAAACACTTCGCGCGTCAAACAAGTTTGCTATTTTCACAAAAAACGGCCCTAGGGCTAGAAATTTCCCAAACACTTCGGGACTAACCTCGACGGTCACCCCATCGAATTATCAAAAGCACCAAGCCATAAGACCTCAGGGCCGGCAACTTCAAGATCATAAGAGCTCCATGAAGCACCAATGTAATCCCTCCATGAGGCACCAAGTAAGCCCTCCATGAGGCAATATCAACAATCTAAGGCCTCAAAGAGGCATAGTCAAACTTGTGTGATGACCCAAAAGGTCATCTTGTGTTAATTTAGCAAAAAACTGTATTTCGAGGCCCCAAAAACCTTCGTTAATCTCACCTCAATGTACATGCATAGCCCGGGCGCGTAGCTAGGAAGCCTTTATGTGGAAATATGTTAAACAGTTGAATTGATGATAATTAATGGAATAAAGTTGACTTAGGTCAAAATTTTTGGTAAATGGACATGGACCCGTGATTTGACAGTCCTGGAGGGTTCGTAGGAAAATATGGGACCTGGGCGTATGCCCGGAATCAAATTCTGAGGTCCCAAGTCTAAGAAATGATTTTCTAACGGAAATTATTTTCTGGAAATAATAAAGACTTTTGAAAATGAACTTTGATGTGAAATCTATGTTACCGAGCCCGTATTATGCTTTCGGAGCTCGGAACAAGTTCAGTATGTGCTATGTGAGTTATCTGTAAAATTGGGAAAGAAACGGACTTGGTTTGACGTGTTTCGGATCAAAATTGGGAAATTTGATAGTTTATGAAGTTTGAGGAAATTCTATGGATTTTTGANGTGTATGTGTGGGGGGGGGGTTATGTCACTCTATGCGATCGCATAGGCACTTCCGCGATCGCGTAGAGTATAGGAGAGCTGGGGAGGGGGCTGGGTATTTTTCCTTCTACGGTCGCACCAATCTGTCCGCGATCGCGTGCGTCCACATCCTGTCTCTCTGCGATCGCAGCCTTCACTTCGTGATTGCGTAAGTCTAAGGTCTAGTACTCTCCGAGATCGCAGGGCACATGTCGCGATCGCGATAGCCAATTTCGCCCAGTGATTTTAATGTTCAAAAACAGAATACCATACAGGATATTCACATTCTTTCACCATTATTCTCCACTCTTCTTGGGCGATTCTTATGAGACCACTCCACCATAGCTTCATAGGTAAGTGTTCTTAACTCTAGTTTCTTCCATTTTCCTTCATCAATCACTAGATTCTAGGTCTAAAAACATGAAATCAATGGTAGAAATTGGGGGTTTTGGGTAGAGTTAGTGCTTGTGGAAATTTTGGGGATTCAACCTCATTTTGGGGTTGGATGTCAAAAAAAATTTTATATTCGGGTTCATGGGGTAACGGGTGATTGGGTTTTGGTCCGAACCTCGGGTTTGGACCACGCAGGCCCGGGGTCAAATTTTGGTATTTTCTGAAGAATTATCATAAATGTAAAATCAGGCTTTGGGATTGAGTTATTGAATTATTATTGATGTTATTAAGTCAATTATGTCTAGATATTATTGTTTCGGAGTCGGATTCAAGAGGAAAGTCCGTGATTGAGGCTTGACTTGCATTCTTGGAGCCGAGGTAAGTGTTTGGCCTAACCTTAGCTTGAGGGATTAGGTATAGATTCTTATTTGCTATGTGTAATTCATGTCGAACGTATAGGTGAGGTAACGGGTACCTATATGTTGTGGTCAAGCATGCCCGTGAGACAAATTTTGAGGAAATATTTAATGTTCTTTGATATTCTCCGTGTTGCGAATTATTGGGAACCTTGAAAGTGGTACCTTGAGGTTACTTCATGACGTAAAAAGTTCTTGATTATGTGTTTGGTTGAGGGTTTACTGTTAATATTATACTTTTGAGTGAGATTGATTATTTTTGTACATCTGAAATGTCGTATTGTTAAACTTTCATACCAATTGTTGTTTTTACCTTCATCATGCACGAGGGAACAGTCCGTGCCGAGTGATTATTATTTCTGCACGAGGGAACATTCCGTGTTGATGATTATTATTTATGCACGAGGGAACATTCTGTGCCGATGATTATTATTTATGCACGAGGGAACATTTCGTGCCAATGATTATTATTTATGCGCGAGGGGACATTCCGTGTTGAATGATTATTATTGATGCACGAGGGGACATTCTGTGCCGATTCATTATTATTTATGCACGAGGAGACATTCCGTGTTGTGTGATTTTGAGGCTATACACGAGGGGTCATGTCGTGTTTTCCCTATCTATTTTACTTGTTCGGGTTGATATTTCCTGTTTTACTTCTACATTTGCGTTAGTACTTGATTTTACTGTTTTAGCAATTGTTGCCCCTCTTATCCCCAACATGTTTTTCTCCGTAGCTATATTCTCGTTTATTTTCTGCTATACTATTGAACTGCACAGGTACAATTTTCTGTCGTGTCCTAGCCTCGTCACTACTTCGCCGAGGTTAGGCTCAGCACTTACTCAGTATATGGGGTCGGTTGTACTGATGCTACACCTGCACTTCTTTATGTTGTGCAGATTACGCAGCCGGACCCAATGGAAATTGTTAGTAGGAGTGTCCTTCAGTCCATTCCAAACGATACCGAGGTAGTTTCGCTGCCGTTCGTGAATCTCAGCGTCCCTGTCTATCTTTCATTCTATCATATATGTGTTTTCCAGACAGATACATCATTTTATTTTCAAACTGTTTCTTTTAGTCAAATCTTAGACTGGTTCGCGAGGTTGTGACTCCATTTATGCGTTTTGTACTTAAAGGGACTTCTTCGTTATTAGCTATTGCTATTTCGATTTTGTAAATGCTTCTGCACTTTATCTCAATTATCTAGTCAGTGTTTGTTATTTTCACTTTTTAATAAATCAATTCAGTTAACACGTTGGCTAGCCTAGTTGGTGAAACATTAGGCGCCATCACGCCCTGAAGGTGGGATTTTGGGTTGTGTCAAGTTGGTATCAGAGCACTAGGTTGCGTAGGTCTCATAACTCACAGACAAACTTAGTAGGGTCTGAGGGATCGGTGCGGAGACGTCTGTACTTATCTCCAGAGGCTGTAAAGTTAGGAATAACTTCACTTTTCTTCTTTTTTGTCGTGCGATTTGAATTCTAAACACTAATTGAGTTTCGATTCTATTCTCTCGCAGATGGCGAGAACACGTGCTTCCTCATCTACTGATCAGCAGCCCGATTCTCCTGTTGTAGCACTTACGAGGGGCCGAGGCCGTACTAGAGGTCGAGGCAGGGGCAGGGCAGCATCCCCAGTAGAGGACCCACAGGTACACTTTTCCGGTTAGGTTCCTACCCAGATAGTTCCAGTTGGACCAGCTCAGGTCTCAGAGGGGTTAATTGCCACCCTGGTGCTTCAGGACGCTCTAGTCCGCTTAGTGGGACTCATGGAGAGTGTGGCTCGGGCCGGTCTTTTTCCTACTGCACCAGCCGTCTCTCAGGCTGGTGGAGGGACCCAGACTCCTGCTACTCGCACACCACAGCAGCTAGATCCTCAGTTCCAGACTCTGGTACCTCAGACAGCCGGAGTAGCTCAGCCGGGCATTGTGGCCCCGGTAGTTGAGGTAACAGCTATGTTAGCATATGCTTTATGGAGATTGGATAGATTCACCAAGTTATTCACTACTATATTTACTGGGGCACCATCAGAGGATCCCCAGGATTATTTGGACAGCTGTCATGAGGTTCTTCGGAACATGGGCATAGTAGAATCCAATGGAGTTGATATTGCTACTTTTCGTCTTTCGGGTTCCGCCAAGACTTGGTAGAGAGACTATTGCTTAACCAGGCCAGCTGGGTCTGTACCATTGACTTGGGCTCAGTTCTCCGAGTTATTTGTGGGGAAGTTCCTTCTAGTTACTCAGAGGGAGGATCTTCGGAAGCAGTTTGAGCGCCTCAAACAGGGATCTATATATGTCACTCAGTACGAGACCAGGTTCATAACTCAAGATCGGCATGCTATTATGATACTCCCAACTGATTGTGAGAGAGTGAGGAGGTTTATTGAGGGTTTGGATCAGCCCATCATGCTTTAGACAGCCAAGGAGTCAGGTAATGATATTTAATTCCAGGATGCGGCCAATGTGGGCAGGAGGATTGAGATGATTATGTCATAGGGTGGTGATCAGGGGGCTGACAAGAGGCACCGTCACTTCGGTCGAATCCGTGGAGCCTCATCTGGGGGCAGGGATACTTCAGGCAGAGGTCATCCTCCCAGACCCTATCAGTCGGCACTTCATGTAGCTCACAGTGCACCACCAGCTCCTATTTGTACACCACCAGCACCTATCAGTGCACCGCCGCTTCAGAGTTTCTAGGGTGGTTATCAGGGTCGGCAGAGCCAGTTCTAGAGTCAGCAGCCACATCAGCAAAGGCCTTGTTATTCTTGAGGTGGTTTGGGGGCATATTTCCAGGTTTTGCCCCCGAGGTCCTGCTGGGTCTCAGTATTAGGGTTCCCATGCCATGGTTCCCGCATCAGGCGCACCCCCACCCCCTCAGCGAGCTAGGGGTGGCGGTCAGGGTGCTAGAGGTGGAGGTTAGAGTCATAGAGGTGGAGGACATGCTACGAGAGGTAGAGGTCAGGCCGCAGTAGGTCGACCCAGAAATGCTCATGTTTGAGGGGCTCAGCCCCGATGCTATGTTTTTCCTGCCAAGCCTGATGGTGAGGCTTCTGATGCAGTTATTACAAGTACGGTTTTAGTTTGCAACCGAGAGGCTTCGGTGTTATTTGATCCGGATTCTACATTCTCCTATGTGTCTTCATATTTTGCCCCTTATTTGAGTATGCCCCGTGATTCCTTGAGTGCTTTTGTACATGTGTCTACATCGATGGGTGATTCTGTAGTTGTAGATCGAGTCTACCTTGCTTGCCTAGTAGTTATTGGTTTTCTGGAGACTCAAGTTAATCTTTTGCTCCTTGATATGGTTGACTTTGATGTTATATTGGGGATGGATTGGTTATTCCCCTATTATGTTATTCTGGACTGTCATGCCAAGACAGTGACTTTGGCCTTGCTAGGGGTGCCTCATTTGGAGTGGAGGGGTACTCATAGTCATTCTTCTGGTAGAGTCATTTCTTATATGAAGGCTCGACACATGGTCGGGAAGGGTTGTTTGGCCTATCTGGCCTATGTTCGTGATTCCATCACTGAGGTTCCTTCCCTGGAGTCTGTGCCCGTGGTTCGTGAGTGTCCAGGGGTATTCCCTGCTGACATGCCGGGTATGACACCTGACAGGGGTATTGATTTTTGTATTGAGTTAGATCAGGGCACCCAGCCTATTTGTACTCCGCCGTATCATATGGCACCGCCAGAGTTGAAGGATCAGTTGCAAGATTTGTTGGATAAAAGCTTCAATAGGCCTAGTATTTCTCCTTGGGGTACCCTAGTATTGTTTGTCAAGAATAAAGATGGATCGATGAGGATGTGTATTAACTACCGGAAGTTGAATAAGGTTGCTATTAAGAACAAGGATCCTTTGCCGAGGATTGATGATTTATTTGACCAACTTTAGGGTGCTTCAGTGTTTTCCAATATTGACTTGAGATCTGGTTACCATCAGCTAAGGATTAGGGCGTCTGATGTCCCTAAGACAGCCTTTCGCACTCGTTATGGGCATTATGAGTTCTTGGTGATGTCATTTGGGCTGACAAATGCCCCCGATGCTTTCATGGAGTTGATGCGCCGAGTGTTCAGGCCCTATTTGGACTCATTTGTGATTGTTTTGNGTTGAGTTCAGTTGCATTTCTAGGCCATGTGGTATCGTCAGAGGGTGTTCAGGTGGATCCCAAGAAGATTTCAGCAGTCAGAGATTGGCCTAGACCCACCTCAGCTACAGAGATCCAGAGTTTCTTGGGCTTAGCGGGTTATTATTGCCGGTTTGTGGAGGGCTTTTTATCCATTACAGCCCCGTCGACCAGGTTGACTCAGAAGAGTGCTTAATTCAGGTGGTCTGATGAGTGTGAGGCGAGCTTTCAGAAGCTCAAGACAACCTTGACCAAGACACCAGTGATAGTTTTGCCCATAGGTTCAGGATCGTACTGTGTATTGTGATGTTTCACGGGTTAGGCTTGGTGCAGTGCTGATGCAGGATGGCAAGGTTATAGCCTATGCTTCTCGTTAGTTGAAGGTTCATGAGATGATCTATCAAGTTCATGACTTTGAGTTAGCAGCTATTGTGCATGCATTGAAGATTTGGAGGCATTATTTGTATGGTGTTCCATGTAAGGTGTTCACGGATCATAAGAGCTTACAGTATTTGTTCAAGCAGAAGGAGTTGAACATGAGGACGAGGAGATGGTTAGAGTTGCTGAAAGATTATGATATTACAATTCTTTATCACCCGGGGAAGGCCAATGTGGTGGCCTATGCTTTAAGCCAGAAGTCAGCCAGTATAGGTAGTATTGACAATTTATCAGTCAGAAAGTGACCTCTTGCTTTGGATGTTCAGGCTTTATGATGTGTGGCTAGAATTCGTGATTTTAAGCATTATTTACCTCGCATTTTATGTACTTT
>ML307756.1:0-36460 GCA_005239505.1 Nicotiana paniculata | reverse complement strand
TTTTTGAGAAGTTTGACCGAGAGTTTGACTTTTTGATATCGGGGT
The DNA here is from genome assembly GCA_005239505.1 of Nicotiana paniculata. NCBI lineage: Eukaryota > Viridiplantae > Streptophyta > Magnoliopsida > Solanales > Solanaceae > Nicotiana > Nicotiana paniculata. Next base: position 36,415 of record ML307756.1, on the reverse strand, counting down.
CGGATTCCAATTCTGAAAAATGGAGAAGCTCCATAATGTTGAATATGACTTGTGTCCAAAATTTGAGGTCAATCAGACGTTATTTGATAGGTTTCGGCATCGGATGTAGAAGTTTGAAATTTCAAAGTTCATAGAGCTTGAATTGGAGTGAGATTCACGATTTCGACGTTGTTTGATGTGATTTGAGGCCTCGAGTGAGTTCGTATCATGTTTTGGGACATGTTGGTATAACTGGTTAAGGTCCCGAGGGCGTCGGGTGGAGTTCGGAAGGTTAACGGAATGAATTTCGGACCAAAGAGTTGCTGAAATTTTCTGCAGAAAGCTGTTTTGACAGCAACCAGTGCAATCGTAGAGCTGAATTTGGAAGCTTATATCTCGAAATATATAAGGATTCTGAAAATTTTCAAAACAAGAAAGTTGTTTCCCTTTTATTCTAGTTTCCAGAAAGTTAAACCATTCATGATTTTGACTTTTTATCATAAAGTTATGACCGATTGAAGATGGCTGGTGGAGCAGTTTCGATAGAATTTTCTGATGCAAGGAGCCGACTTCAGAAGCTCATATCTCGGAATATATAAAGAGTTATATGATATACAACCTATCAAATTAAGGATCTTCAAGTCTAGTTTCTAAATCTTCAAACCGTTTGTCATTTGGATATTTCTACAAGAAGTTATGGGCGTTTTAACAGAAGGTGTACATCAAAGGAAAATTGTAATAGGATGTACAACCTGCACAATGCAAGGTACAACTCGATGAAGGCTGGGCAGATTATTTTAAACACGAGTTTTGGCCCATTTCTTTCATTTGGTTTGGATGATTTTGGAGAGCTCAAGGAGGGATTTTCACCAAGCAACACTAGGTAAGTGATTTCTTCCTATTTTTGAGTTAAATATGTGATCTTACATGGATTCAGACATGGAAAATTAGTATAAATTTGGGATATTTGGGAAAGACCTAGAATTTGGAATTTTGGACTTTTATCATCAATTTGAGCATGAAAATTAGAGTAAATTGTATAATATGTGCTCATAGGTGAACTAATTTGGGAATTGTACTCATAGGTGAACTAATTTAATATGTGCTACTATTTGTGGGGGCTACGTACGCACGAAGTGACGAGAGTCCGTGCGTAGCTACTATTATGTTTATGTCCGGGTAGTCTAGGACCCAAAATCATGTTCTATTTGCCGTACTTGTAATTTTACTGATGAAATTAAAATGTTTTAACCTTATCGAACTTGGCAAATGAATTTCTGGAAAAGATTTAAATACTATTTTCATGACCACTAAAAGAGAAATTGTCATTTACTTGAGTACTTGATTTTCCCGATGTAGTCGGGATGGATTGTTGGAATGTGCATGACTGTGTGTGACCGCTTCGAAATTTATATTCCGCGTGCGGGGTGATTTATTCCAATACTCTCATGAGAGCGGGCCGTACTCCACGACGGGTTATTAGATGCATCTATTGTTCGAGCCATTCGACCCTTCGACAGTGCACAATTTACATTTATGTTGGTTTGGGCCGTTCGACCTTCAGCAATTCTTGCGCATGATATTACTATGTCTTTGCTGTGATTTTTACCTGATTATTGGCCTGGAAATTTATATTGTCAACTGAAATGATGAGGATTTTAAAATGTTAAACGTGAAAGAAGTTTCTCGTTATTGTCGTTACTTGTTAACTTGCCTATGATATCCATGCTTAGAGTCACCCTTGAATATATTATGTTGACCTCTAGCAAGTGTGAAATTCAACCTCATGTCACTAACTCTTCGATCTTAGGCAGGATACTTACTGAGTACACGTTGTTTTCGTACTCATGCTACAGTTACTGTGCATTTTGTTACACAGGTACCTTCATAGCAATATGGCTGACTTGGAGACTTAGATGAGATGCATCACTCGGAGACGACTCGCAGTCGGTAGAGTCTTCCTCTATGTATTGTACTTTCATTTTTATTCCTTGTCCAATTTGTATTTCGGACAAGCTTCGTAGAAATTGTAAAATTCTTAGAAATTGCTCATGTACTTGTGTCACAGGGTTATGGGATACGTTTGGGATTTAATTTAATAAATGGAATAATTTACCTGTCGTATTTATTTAATAAATTTTTGTTTGCTATTATGGCTTGTAAGTAAAAAGGTAACAAATTCAAAAGAAAGAAGTTAAAACAAGAATTTATTTCAACTAATTAATGATTGGCTTGCCTGACAGTGGTGTCCAGCGCCATCACGGCCTTAATAGATTTTGGGTCGTGACAACATGGTATCAAAGCACTAGGTTCCCTTAGGTTTCACGAATCATGAGAAAGTCTAGTAGAGTCTTGCGGATCGGTGCAGAGACGTCTGTACTTATCTTCGAGAGGCTATAAGGCTGTTAGGAGTACTTCCCTTCTTGATTCCTCATCGTGCGATTCAATTCCTTTGAGGCTTATGCCTATGTTCTTCCTACTCAATCTTATACGCCGCGAAGCTCTTGCTATGAAACGTGGATTTGAGGAATTGAAATGGTGCTACGGATATGGTGCGAGATGTTTTCCATGTGTAGTTGGTTAGGGTTGTTATTGTTGCACTGCAGAAGAATATTATGTTGTTTCAATTCGATTGCTGTGTTTCTGAGAACTTTGAGGCTATGCTCAGATTATTATAATGGTAGACTCCTTGCCCATTTGTTGGGGTAATGAATGACGTGAAAGGAGGTCTTCTCAGAGCGTAATTTTCGAGATTTCAGTATTTTAGTTCCGGCGGAGGAAGGGAAATTGGACTATGAATGTTCAAGTCTGGGGGGATAAAGTAATAAGAATTGGTGTTATCAAGCGAGGTGGAGTTTTCATCTATGATTGGGTATCGCGGTTTTGATCGAATAGAATGTGTTAAGTTCGTCGGTGTTATAGTTCTTTGGTTGCATTGGGTCAGAGTGTTGTGAAGTAGTATTGAAGAAGCGGTTGTCAGAGATCGTGGTGTGTGGTGGTTCAGAAGTGAATAGTTATTTCTAATGAAGGCAGCTCGAGAAAGATGATCTTCGGAGAGTTTGAAAACGTGGTGATCTGCTGGTTTAAGAGCTACCGAGAATGATATTGAATTGGGCATCATATTGAATGATGCTAGGGAACTTGAGTATTTAGGGAATGCCAACAGAATAATTTAGAAGGATTTCTATGGGGTCCAGAGTGGTGCAAGGAATAGTTTCGGGCTAAGTGGGAGAGTCCCATCGCCTGCAATTGGGTTGCAGAATTATCTTCTCATGAGGTTACGAGTTATCGGTGTATTGGCAAGTTATTGTAGCTAAGGGGAAAGGAATAAAATGGTAATTATGCATGGGATTTGATAAATGTGTTTAAAAGTTGGCCTTATTGGACCAAGGTTAGGCTTTGGAAGATTCATAATTTATGCTTAAGGCATAGGAGAGTTGTTAGGGTAGTGACTCAGTCACGTGCTTCATTGAAAGGGTGTTCATGTACTAGAAGAGCCTTGGAGTTGATTGTATTCGGGGCCAAGTCAGAGTGGGTGACTCTCAATAGCGGTCCTAGCAAACTCGAAGGTTAAGAATGCAATGTTTAAGGGTTTCAGGCAGCAGTATGATTAAGAAACGAGCTTTTGCAGTATAATTTCTGCGAAAGGGAAAATGGTTGGAGTGTTCTATGATATTTTTCAGCGTGTAGGATAGTGTCGGGGGAGTGAGAGAAGTAAACTCCGGGGTGTAGAAAGATTTTCAGAAGGGTATGAGACGGTTTGTGGGATTGAGATAGCATAGCCTCGTGAGTCAAGGCCACTCGGGATGAGTGAGGATAGAGTTTGTTATGAGTTGAATGGCGTTACTATTGTTTCTTAGGCGATAAGGATGATTAAAAGAAGATAGATTGGTTAGCCATGGTTAGAATGGCACATGTGCGAGAGTGATCAGTTCCTTCAATGTGGTTAAGTTATGCATGTGGTTTGTTCCGGCGTGTGCGAGGCTTGTCGGCCGCCATAATGGATTTATTTGGAAACATTCAAGTATTATGGCTTGTCAGGTGTAGGAGGACCCCGGAAGGATCATGGGGGTATAAACTATTCCCTGAGGATTTTCCTGTTTTGTGATTATGAGAATTCACTCGTGTGTTGTTGGGGTTTCTATATGAAGGGGTGTTCACCCTATTAGTGGTTCAAGAGTTATGATTGGATTCCTGCGCTATCTCATATTGGCATGCATGTGCAGTAAGAAGTATGTAATTGGAAGTAAGGATCAAGATTGCGGTTCGGTGTTGACAAGGATGTCATGAGCTCGGGTGAGCAAGAAGAAGGGATTTGAATGTCTAGAGTAAGCAGGTGTTGTCTACAGTGTCACCTGAGATTGGTGTTTGGTGAAAGAGGCTTTGTATACTGGTCATGTTTTCTTGATGTGTTTTGCAGTATTAGCGTGGTCGGTGGTATCAATGTGCATACTTGTTACCTCGTGGGAAAGGTCGTGGGAGCATGATGATGTGTGGCTAGAATTCATGGTTTAACGCATTATGTGCCTTACATTTTATGTGAGTAATGATAAAAATACACTTTGTATGTGCATAATGGAATTTATTTCATGTGTAGGATAATTAGAGATGGAAGCCGAGCTAAATGGATTCATAAATGTCAAAAATTTGCTCAAGAGTCGAAATTGTAAAACAATACCAAAATTCTGAAATATAGTCAATTTTCTTCAATTTTCATTTATACATTGAAAGTTTAACGTTTGCTAACTTGGTTGTACAGGTGCATGCCTAGAAACTCATCGAGAACTGGTGAAGTAGTTGAAGCCTTATTAGACCCCAAGAAAATTTTCAAGGCCCTAAACCGGGCCAACCGGAAAAGCAAACAACAACCATCAATTGAACAACTTGAACCCGACATGGAAGATCCAAACAACAGGAACAACAATGGGGATGATGTGGTAGACCCAATTGTGCAGATAGGGGCAGAGGATCCTTTATATGACTGGGAACAACCAACGGCAGCGTATTTGGCCACTGCAATACTAGTCCCTCAAATTCAGGCTGAATCTTTCCAGACTACAAATAATATGCTGCACTTGTTGCAGAAAAAAAAGACTATTCTCAGGGTCATACATCGAAGACCCCCAACAACATTTGAAGAATTTCCTATCGATTTGCAAAACACAAAGGCAGCCAAACGTCACTCAGGAAGCAATAAAACTATTGTTGTTTCCATTCTCAGTGACTGGAGCAGCCCAGACTTGGCTAAACTCACTCCCCATCAATTCCATTACCACATGGGAGGAGTTAGTTAAGCAGTTCGTGAAAAAATTTCATCCACCCAACAAGACAACTAAAAAAATTGATGAAATCTTGAGCTTTAGACAGAAACTAGTTGAAACATTACAGGAGACATGGGAACGATTTAAGGGAATGCTAGTTATCTATCCACATCATGGTATTTCGGAGCAGATGTTGGGATAACGCTTTTATATGGGTCTGGCTTATACTATAAAGGCAAATGTTGATGCTTCAGCTGGTGGAGCATTCTTGAGCAAAACGTGGAGAGAGAGTTAGATCTTGCTTGATAAAATGGCACAGAATTCAGGATGGACAACAAGGAATGCACCCATTATTCCTGTAGTTCATTCAGTGCCATTCAATCCATCCAATACTATTGCAGAGAACGTGGACACCTTGATAACACGTATGAGCATACTAACTAAGAAGGTGGAAGAATCAGGGCAAAAGCACTAGGTACACATCGTAGATACAACCAATGGGGGATTATGCACATCTTGCATTAGTCAACCATTTGGTAACCAGTGAAATGCAGAATGTGATCACCCTCCTTATCCAGAAAACATGAATTATGTGTCGAATTATGGAAGACAGAGACAAGGGGGGCAGAACTGGGGTCAATAAGTTCAACCATATAGACCACCTCACCAACAACAGAATAGTGGAAATATGGGTGTCATGAGACCACAAGGTAATGCAACACCATATCAGAGGCCACAAGGTTATAACCATCAGAATCAACAACAAGCATACTACCCTCCTCAGCATCAACAGGGGGAAGGCAAGAAGATGGGTTCTCCAGGTTAGAAGCTATGATGCAGCAGGTTATTGGGGGAAGGCAATAACCTGCTGCATCATAGCTTCTAACTTGGAGAACCCATCTTCTTGCCAAAATCAGTGAGAGAGTAGATGTACATGATGCAACTATTAAAAATATTGAAGTACAGTTGGGCCAGATATCTATGGCAGTGAACAATCGTCCTCGTGGGACTTTACCTGCAGATACTCAGGTAAATCCTACGGACCAGGGCCCAAGGCAACTGATGGCAGTGACTCTCCGCAATGGCAGGGACTTAGACTTGGAACTGGAGAGAGCTCGTGAAAGCAGGCAGGCCGAGACACTGGTACCCATGCCGATTGAACTTGATGATTCAACAAACTTGACCAAGGTAACAGTGCAACCTACTGAAGGAGAACCCAGTGCACAGAGTGAGACTGAAAAATAAGTGGAGATAGCCCAGGAGCCGATAGTTGAGGTGGAGGCTGAGAAAGAAAAGTCCCAAATCACTGGGAAAAAGAGACCGCCAGCTCCATTCCCTCAGGGGCTGGCCAAATACCAAATACCAAAAGGATGAGCAGTACAAAAAGTTCTTGGACATGCTAAAGCAAATACATGTAAACATCCCATTGATTGATGCATTGAAAGAAATGCCTGGTTATGCTAAAATGATGAAGGACTTGATGTCCAGAAAATTTGACTTCCAAGATCTGGCTACTGTCACCCTTACTCAGACTTGTAGTGCAGTGGTGACACGTCCTATTGCTGAAAAGTTGTCTGACCCAGGGAGTTTTACAATTCCGTGTACCTTTCGCCAAAGCTCTATGTGACTTGGGGGCTAGCCTTAATCTAATGCCGCTGGCCATATATGAAAGACTGGGGATTAGTAGAGCAGACCAACTTCAATGTTATTACAGCTAGCTGACAAGACGGTAAAGACACCGTCAGGCTTTCTGGACGATATATTGGTGCAAGTGGGGAAGTTTGTGTTCCCTGCTAACTTTGTGATACTAGATTGTAAGTTGGATGAGGAAATTCCCATAATCTTGGGAAGGCCATTCTTAGCCACAGGCAGAGCCCTTATCGATTGTGAGACTGGTGAACTTAAGATGAGGCTCAATGATGAAGAAATCACTTTCAACGTGCAGAAGTCTATGAGGCGACCAAGTGAGTTTGCCAATTGCTCTCTTATTGATGTCGTGAACGTGATCCCGGAAGAAGATGATGCGTCCCTGACTGTTGGGGACCCTTTGACTGAATGTTTGATGAATCTAGATTATATGAACGGTGAAGAACTGGCAGGTTGGGTGTTAGCACTTGAAGAAAAAAGGGTTTGGCCGAAGGCTCTTGAGTTTGAGTCATTATACTTAGAGAAAAGAGAGAGCCCGCCGACCAAGCCAGCTGTTGAAGAACCACCCAGGTTGGAACTGAAACCACTGCCACCTTATCTGGTTAATAGGAACAAAGAAACCATGGATGGTGACGTACAGGAAGTGCTAGTAGAGAAGGCCAGACTGGATTTTGAGGATGTCGATGTGGTAGAAAAGATACTAGAGTTAACCAAGGACATTGATAATACATATTTGTTGAATCTAGTGTCATTAGTGTTGAGGATGTTGATACACACTCCAACCATTTTTTCACATTGTGTTTGGATGATGATATGAAAATAGAGTCATCCAAACCACCTGAGGAGTCAAGGAATAAGGAACAAGATGCCTACATTCTGGAATTTTTCTTGCCAGAAAGTCGGGAATACACATCTCATCGAAAGGCCAAGAAGCGCAGATTACTACATTGTTTTATTGGGCCAGTCAGATTAGTTCTACCACCCCAGGAGCATGATCATAGAGCAGAATCAAAACTTGAGGTCCAATTCATAAGTTCAAAGTGGAGGCATATAGTGATTCAAGCATTTATTCGAAGGAGCATGGAAAGCAAAACTAATGGAAAGGATGACGACGCGGCCTGATCAGGGAGTTTCTTGCACCTTACTTTTATTTCTTGTTTTATCTATATGTGATGCACCGAGGACATTGCATGATTTAAGTGTGGGGTGGTGTACATATTTATTGTGGTTTGTTGTATTTAGTGTGTTTTTTTGTTAGTAGTTTTAGCTTTTCATGCTTGTAAGTGTTTCTTTTTTGTAAGTTTGTAGCTTTTTCTGTTAGTCTTTTTATTTTAGGTAGAACAAAATAGAAAAAAAAAGTTAGAAATATGTGGACTCTTCCCGACAATGGATCTCCTAGACAGTCTCTTGAGGGAAGTAAGTCTAGAGAAAATACCAAAAAGATTTTTGTTTTAGGTAGTGTAGTAAATTCCCCTTGATTTTTCTTTAGACCAAGGTTCTTTTCCAAGGGCTTTTAATTGAAACGGGTGTAGGTAGTTTTTTAATTTTTAGGAGTAGTAACCACATGGTTGAGGGATTAATCATAGCAATATCTCGGAACATTGTGATGCCTTGAGAATATTCAGTACTTTGGTTGTGACGCTTAGGCTCAATTTTTTTGACTCCAGGATAAATACCTTAAATCGTTGATTCTTTAATTTGCTTAACTGCTTTGACTGGAGTGTCGTGATAGATCCAATCCTGAGTGAGTTGTGTGCCATGTGTGTGTGAGGTTTGTATGTTATTATGTGCATTGCATTTGATGTCTAGAACTTGCCCCGTGTGTGTGCAAAGCAAAATAGTAGTTTTGTTCAGTCTTAGAAGTGATATATGCATTTCTTTGTTGAGCCAGCTATGCATATTTTACCCGCCTAATTGTTATGTATCGTAGTTAACCCCGTTGAGCCTATAATCATGTTTCTTTGGCAACCACATTACAAGCCATACCCATTTGTTTTGAATCGATCATATATTTGAACCTTGTCACCTCTCGTAAGCACTGCAAATGTGATGAAATAGGGAAAAGTTAAAGTGTGGGGTGGTAGGTTGGTTTTTGAGGGGAACAATTGAAATAAGGATAAAGGTGCACTGCTTTGGAAAAGTAAGAGTCAGTTAGAAAAAAAAAGAGAAAAAGAAAAAAAGAATAGTTGTATTGTTGTGAAAATAAAAATATATATGTTCCTTGACAAGTGGTGAATCTTGATGTAATTGTGCTTAAAGAAGTATGGGTAATAACATTGATGTGAAGGTGGAGTTTGGCTTAATATAAGTTTGAGGTTGAGCGCTAAAGTATATGTATTAAAGTGCTTAGGGAGGAGTAGTCACTCTTATATCTAAATATATCCTACCTGTCCCGCAGCCTACATTACAACCAAATAAAGTCCTACTTGATCCTAGGCTGAATGAGCTCGATTTGTAGAGTAGTACACTACGGGCAAGCCTATGGTGCATCTTTTGTGGCGTATGAATATTATTTCTGAGAGTGAGTGAATTCTTTCTATCTTGAGTTCCTAAGTGTTCTTTAATGTCATTGTGTGTGGAACTAGCTCTTTGATTTGGTGAGGGCACATGATTCATGAAGGAAAGGTAATGTTGTTGACCTCTATGTTAGAGTAGTGAGTGGATTTTGGATAAAGCATGGTATATGTGAGTCAATTATTGAGGCGAGGATGTCACACCTCTGTGCTTAAACTATTTTAAATATTCTTGGTATAACATGTTAAGGGATTTGCTTAATAAGTTGTGTTCATGAGTGTAGTTTGATTGCTCGAGGATGAGCAAATGTTTAAGTGTGAGGTGTTAATGTGTGGCTAGAATTTATGGTTTAACGCATTATGTGCCTTGCATTTTATGTGCGTAATGATAAAAATACACTTTGTATGTGCATAATGGAGTCTATTTCATGTGTAGGTGAATTGGAGATGGAAGCCGAGCTAAATGGATGCATAAACGTCAAAAATATGCTCAAGAGTTGAAAAGGAGTGAACCGGGCTATAGCTGGGCGTTTGAGCTGTAAAGCCTGGTCATACAAGGCTTTATCTGGGCGTTTGGACCATAAAGCCTGGTAGGACCAGGCGTTTGGGGGGCGTTTGTGCCCTAACGCCAGGCCTGGCCAGGCTTTATCCGAGCGTTTGGGCTATAAAGCCTGGTCCCTGGTGTGGCCCAATACGAGTTTTGAAGATTCTAAGTGTTTCCCGGTTTGACTAGAAGTATCCTACATGTTTAGGGTTTGTCCCAAACATATAAATAGACCCAAAAACACAAATTTGAGAGGGAGATGCCGTTAGAGTCAAGGGAAGATTGTGGAATACTACTCAGCAAAGAAAAACATTGATTTTTTACATCTTTTATTCCTTACTTTGTAGTTTTATTATGCAAGTTATTTTGGATTTGATTATGATGAGCATGAGTAGCTAATTTATTTAATCTAGGGTTTGGTGGAACCCGTTGGGGGATGAACTTATTGTGATATTAATATAGCTTTGATTGGTTGATTAAACTCTATTTGCTCAACTACATTCTTGTTGTAGTTGATTGAAGGGCCCTCAATTAGCTGTTCCTATTTATTATGTATCTACTTGAGAGAGAGTGCATATTTAGGTAGTTGTTTGAAAAACATCACTCCCGGAGTATAGACGAAAGTCATAACCTAGGGTTTAGAGGTTGGATTAAAATAACGATACTTCGGGTGCAATCTAAAGTGAACTGTAATGAAATCTAGCTAGCGTAACTTGAGAGAGTGCATCTAGTAAATTATCATAATTACTTGAGAGAGATTTATGGTAGATAGAGTGTTCATGATTGATAGAGACAACTAATCAAACTATAAGAAGTATCCGAGAAGGAAGTTCACCGACGGGGGAAACCATAACCTTAGACCTTTATTATAATTGTTTACACCATATTGTTAGTTAATCGTTAGTTTATTAATTTTCCCAGTAGAAATAGTAAAACATTACCAATTGATATTCAAATGTCTTGAGAAAATTGATTAAGTAAAAGTTGAGTATTCTGACAGCTTGATTGATATGTAAATTCCCTGTGGGATCGACTCTGGGCATAATACCCCGAATTATATTTGCAGCGCCTGTTTAGTCTTTTTATAAGACATAGTTGAGCGTGATCACATGACCATAGAAAGATCGTATGAGTGTGACATGTAGTCACGTAATGGATTGAAGATTTAGACCGAGTATAAGGAAGTGTAATATTGCTTATGTTAGAATTTATGCTTGGGAGGTGTTCAGTTCATTGTGTTGTGGATTGTGGGGTGTTTGTCCCGGCTATGATGGTTGTTCTTGCGTGTTATTAGAAGAAGTGGGTTATTATGGACCTAGGTAAGGCTATCAGCCTAGTTCGATGCGGGTAGAATCAACTTGAAGTGTGTGAATGGGTTTAAACAGGATTTTGGGCTTCACGTGAGGCAGATGTGTTCCTTTCAGTATAGTGCTCCTCAAGGAGGGATGCTGGAATATCGGATATTGTTCCATCTTATTTCATTTCATGTAAGGTTATTATTGTGATGTGTGAGTTGTGAAACGGCTTGAGAAATTAGTATGTGTTAAGATTCAATGTAGTGATGATGTTATGTGAGCATGAGGGCTCTTGAGATTTCAGAGTATATATATATCGCACCTCAGTTGTGCTTAATTTTTGTAGCATATGGCTCTATCAGTCTCCCCAGGATGGTATTAGCGTGCTTATGACCGGTATTCAGTAATTTTTAATGGTGAGCAATTCAGCTCCGTGTATATCTCCTTATGTGAATTTTATGATGGGATCGGGTGGCACGCCGCCACGGGTATGTTATTTGGATTGGGTTGCTCGCCGCAACAGGGTGATGTTAAGTGAGGTTCCTATATTTATTTTTCTTGTGTTTTGTTTCCTATTTTCTAAGGAAATCCATGTTAGTTGCGTGAGTTGAGTAGTCCCTTCCTGAGTCATTTCCTTATGTATCATGTTCGAATTGTGGCCTATTGGCGCATTGTGAGACTATTGGTCATGTATGGGGTGATTGGTTGTCTGAGCAGCTCATACCGGGTGAGACGAGGCTATTGGATCAGGGATCAGTGTGATAAGATTTTGTGAAGTATGGTAAAGAACAAAGGACGGTATTAGCATAGTAATGAGGTGATGATTTTAGTCAAAAGAATAGAATCAATGTTTGGTTAACTCTGTAATTGGTTAGCAATTTCTACACATCTCCTCTGTTGTGGTGGTATCGTCAGCATTGTAGCAGGATGTATATGTATATCAGCAGATGCATTGGGAGCATCAGATTCGTGGAATTTTGGCTATTAAGGTTCGTGGAACGTCATTGTGGTTAGATGGTGAATTATGCGGTGCATGGTGCTAACTCAACAAAGGTACGCAGTCGTGTTTTAGTACCTCGTGTGGTAGTTGATACGGTTTTTATATATTGGAAACAGGCCTGGCAAAGAATTTCAGGTGTTGGAACTGGGTTCTGAGCTTATTGTAAGGATAAAAGAGGATATCTTTAGTTTTGATCAAGCTAATGTGCTCAACTGGGTTGTGGTAGCACGAGCAGGTGCACGAGGTGTTAAACAGTGATTTCAGATAAGTCCAGAGCAGTTCTTGGCAGTGGGAGAGAATGTAACGACCCGACAGGTCGTCTTGAGCTCTAGCACATCGTTCATCGGTTTGAAGTCATGAGCAGCTTTGTTTCATGTATTATTACTTGTAGGTGTGGTCAAAATTGAATTTTGGGACGTTCGGAGTCAAATTGGAAAGCAAATTCACATTTCAGAAGCCTTAAGTTGGAAGAATCGACTAAGACTGGAATTTGGAGTAAACGACCTCGAAATCCGGATCTGAAGGTTCCAACAGGTTCGTATGATGATTTCGGACTGGGGCGTATGTTCGGATCGGGTTTTGGATAACCAGGGAGCGTTTCGGCGTATATTGTGGAAGTTAGCATTTTAGAAGGAATTTCATAAGTCTGAGTTGAAGTGCATTTCAGGGTTATTGATGTCCATTTGGGATTCTAAATCTGGGAATAGCTCCGTATGGCGATTCTGGAGTTGGGAGCATGATCATAAGTGAATTCGGAGGTCCGTAGATCATTTTGAAGTCATTTGGCTAAAAATAGAAATTTGAAGGTTTTTGAGAAGTTTGACCGAGAGTTTGACTTTTTGGTATCGGGGTCGGATTCCAATTCCGAACGTTGAAGCAGGTTTGTAAGGTCGAATATGACTTGTATGCAAAATTCGGGGTCAATTGGACGTGATTTGATAGGTTTTGACATCAGATGTAGAAGTTTGAAATTTCAAAGTTCATAAAGCTTGAATTGGAGAGCGATTCATGATTTCGACGTTGTTTGATGTGATTTGAGGCCTCGAGCTATTTTGTATCATGTTTTGGGACATGTTGGTATAATTGTTTAAGGTCTCGAGGGCCTCGGGTGGATTTCGGAAGGTTAACGGAATGAATTTCGGACCAAAGAGTTGCTGAAATTTTCTGCAGAAAGCTATTTTGACAGCAACTAGTGCAATCGCGGAGCTGAATTTTGAAGCTTATATCTCAAAATATTTAAGGATTATGAAATTGAAAAAAAAACAAGTTGTAACCCTTGCATTCTAGTTTCCGTAAAGTTAAACCATTCATAATTTTGACATTTTATCATAAAGTTATGATGGATTGAAGATGGCTGGTGAAGCAGTTTCGATAGAATTTTCTGATGCATGGAGCCGAATTTAGAAGCTCATATCTCGGAATATATAAAGAGTTATATGATATACAACCTATCAAATTAAGGATCTTCGAGTCTAGTTTCTAAATCTTCAAACCGTTTGTAATTTGGATATTTCTACAAGAATTTATGGGCGTTTTAACAGAAGGTGTACATNATTTTCACCAAGCAATACTAGGTAAGTGATTTTTTCCTATTTTTGAGTTAAATATGTGATCTTACATGGATTTAGACATGGAAAATTAGTATAAACTTGGAATTTTTGGGGAAGACCTAGAATTTGGAATTTTGGACTTTTACCATGAACTTGAGCATGAAAATTAAAGCAAAATGTATAATTGAGTTAGTAAAGCTATGGGTAGAATTTATCTTCGAAATATTTCACAATCCGGGCACGTGGGCCCGAGGGTATTTTGGTAAACTTTTTGAGCGGAGTTGGGAACTTATATTATTTGAATTGTTACAAGTAGTAGAGTAAATTTTTATTGGTTTGCTTGTTATTTGAATAGTTTTGGGGCATTGTGCATCAATTGGAGTCGTCGGAAGAGCTTGGAAGCTTGTTATGGAATTTCAGAGCGAGGTAAGTCTCCTTTCTAACCTTATGAGGGGGAATTGTCCCCATAGGTGAACTAATTTTATATGTGCTACTATTTGTGGGGGCTACGTACGCACGAAGTGACGAGAGTCCGTGCGTAGCTACTATTATGTTTATGTCCGGGTAGTCTAAGACCCAAAAGCATGTTCTATTAGCCGTACTTGTAATCTTACTGATGAAATTAAAAAGTTTTAACCTTATCGAGCTTGGCAAATGAATTTCTAGAAAAGATTCAAATACTATTTTCATGACCACTAAAAGGGAAATTGTCATTTACTTGAGTACTTGATTTTTTCGATGTAGTCGGGGTGGATTATTGGAATGTGCATGACTGTGCGTGACCGCTTCGCAATTTATATTCCGCGAGCACGGTGATTTCTTCCACTACTCTCATGGGAGCGGGCCGTACGCCACTGTGGGTTAATAGATGCATCTATGGTTCGAGCCGTTCGACCCTTCGGTAGTGCACAATTTACATTTATGTTGGTTAGGGCCGTTCGACCCTCGGCATTGCTTGCGCATGATATTACTGCATATTTGCTGTGATTTTTACCTGATTACTAGCCTGGAAATTTTATATTTTCAACTGAAATGATGAGGATTTTACAATGTTATACATGAAAGACGTTGCTATTTATTGTCGCTACTTGTTAACTTGCCTATGATATCCATGCTTAGAGTCACCCCTGATTATATTAAATTGACCTCTAACAAGTGTCAAATTCGACCTCTCGTCACTAGCTCTTCGAGGTTAAGCGGGATACTTACAGAGTACATGTTGTTTTCGTACTCATGCTACACTTGCTGTGCATTTTGTTGCACAGGTACCTTCATAGAAATATGGCTGACTTGGAGACTTAGACGAGCTGCATCACTCGGAGACGACCCGGATTCGGCAATGTCTTCCTCTATGTATTTCACTTTCATTTTTATTCCTTGTCCAATTTGTATTTCGGACAATCTTTGTAGAAATTGTAAAATTCTAAGAAATTGCGCATGTACTTGTGTCACCGGGTTCTGGGATATGTTTGAGATTTAATTTAATAAAATGCAATGGTTTACCTGTCGTATTTATTAAATAAATTTTTATTCGCTATTATGACTTGTAAGTAAAAAGGTAACAAATTCAAAAAAAAATATTAAAACATGAATTTATTTCGACTAATTAATGATTGGCTTGCCTGACGGTGGTGTCCGGCGCCATCACGACCTTAATAGATTTTGGGCCGTGACAAGAACCATCATAGTTAGGGGATGGGGGAAGATAAGAATTATAAGCACAACCATAAAAGTGACCTGTCACGACCCAAAATCCCTAAGGTCGTGATGGCGCCAGACGTCCATGTCAGGCAAGCCAACTCATTCATTAATTGAAACAACTTTCCGGTTTTAAAATATTTATGAAAATATTTCTTTTTCCTAAATTACATATTAACAAAATAAAAATCTGTTAATTAAAAACAATGGTTTAAAGATTACACTTAAGCAATTATATCCCAATACATAACCTAGAACTTGGTGTCACAAGTACATGAGCAATTTCTAAGAATTCAACAATCATTACAAGCCTGTCCGAAATACAACTTGACAAGGTAATTTAAATGAAATAGATACAATGCGAAGGAGACTCTGTCAGTTGAGGATCGCCTCCTGATGATGCAGCTCACCTAAGTCTCCGAATCCTCCATATTGCTATGAAAGTACCTATGCAATAAAAATACACAACAAGTGTAGCATGAGTACAAAACTACGTGTACTCAGTAAGTCGCCTGTCTAACCTCAGAGAGGTAGTGACAAGAGGTCAAATTAGACACTTACTAGGGTCCGACAATATAATATATGACAGAATATGATGAAATATAGTAGACATGTAAGACAGTGAGCAGCGAGTACATATCAAGTACAGAAATCCAAGTAACCACTGAGAATAAACAACAATGTACAATTTCCTTTTTGCCAAATACATGTCAAGCCGATACCAATAGAATAGTACCAAATAGTCATGCGCACATAATGGTAAGACAACCAGCCGGAGTTATAAGATAGTCATGCCCGTGCACTGCCGAGGATCGAACGGCCCGTACCAAAAGTGCACCTCCCCACAAAGTACTCACATCTATGCACTGCCGAGGATCGAACGACCCATACCAAAAGTGCATCTCTCAACCTCTCTATGCACTACCGAGGATCGAACGGCCCGTACCAAAAGTACATCTCTCAATATAATAATCCTCTCTGTGCACTGCCGAGGATCGAACGACGCGTCCCATAAGTGCACCTCTCAATATAATAATCATAACTATGCGCTGCGGAGGATCGAACGACCTGTACAAAAAGTGCATTCTAAACCCGCCGTGGCGTACGGCCCACTTGCATGAGAGTAGGGGAAATAACACTTCACTCGCGGAATGTAAATTGTGAAGCGGTGACATGAAGACATGCACAATCAACAATCCACCCCGAACACGTCGGGAACACAAATACTCAAGTAAATGACCGATTTCTCTTTTAAAACCACAAATAGTATTTAAATCCCTTTTTCGTAATTCACTTGCCGAGTTTTATATGACATTTAATAACACAACCTTATTCGAAAATACAATTGTCACGAAGGAAATAAATTCTTTTTTTTTTATTTAGAAAATAAACTCTAATCTTTCTTATTCATTAATTACAATTTCGATTATATTAGGAGTCTAACATCATAGACAAGATCACAGGTACAATAGGTAGGGCATGCTAGTGGGTCCTAGGCTACCCGGATATGGCATAGTAGTAGCTACGCACGGACTCCCATCACCTCGTTCGTACGTAGCCCCCGAAGACAATAACACATACTTAATTAATTCACCTACGGGATAATACCCCCTCACAAAGTTAGAAAAGAGACTTACCTCGCTCCGAAATTTTATACCCGGTTTCCAAGCCTCTATGTCGACTTTAATGGATGCGCAATGCCCCCAAACTATCCAAATAATGATAAACCAATGAAAATATACTCAAATATTTATTAAAAATTCAGAGTATATAAGCTCCCATCTTCACTCAAGCAATTGACCAAAATGCCATCGGGCCCACGTGCCACGTGCCCGGATTCCGAAATTTATCGAAATTAATTCTACCCATAACTTTACTAACTCAAATATATAATTTGTTACAATTTTCATTTTTAAATTCATGGAAAAAGTCCAAAATTCCAAGTTCTAGGTCTTCCCCAAAAATCCCAAATTTATACAAAGTTTCCATGTCTAAATCCATGTAAGATCACATATTTAACTCTAAAATAGGAAGGAATCACTTACCTTGTGTTTCTTGGTGAAAATCCCTCCTTGAGCTCTCCAAAATCATCCAAGCCAAATGAAAGAGATGAAAGAAATGGGCCAAAATTCGTGTTTAAAACAATCTGCCCATGCTTCATCGAGTTGTACGTTGCGCTTGTGCTGTGCAGGTTGTACATCCTATTACTATTTTTCCTTGTTGAACACCTTCTGTTAAAACATACATAACTCCTTGTAGAAATATCCAAATAACAAACGGCTTAAATATTTAGAAACTAGACTCGAAGATCTTTAATTTGATAGGTTGTACACCATATAAAGCTTTATATATTCCAAGATATGAGCTTCTAAACTTGGCTCCATTCATCAGAAAATTCTAGCGATACTGCTCCACTTACCATCTTCAATCAGTCATAACTTTTTGTATAAAACTCCAAATGAAAAATGGTTTAATATTATGAAAATTATACATAAATATGTACAACTTTCAAGTTTTGTAAATTTTCAGATTCTTTATAGATTCCTATATATACGTTTCCAAATTTAGCTCTTCGATGCATAAATTGCTGTCCCAAAAAAGATTTGCTGCAGAATTTTCAGCAGCTATTTTGGTCCGTAATCCATTCCGTTAACCTTCCGAAATCAACCCGAGGCCCTCGAGATCTTAACCAATTATACCAACATGTCTCAAAATATGATACGAACTCGCTCGAGGCCTCAAATCATATCAAACAGTGTCGAAATCATGAATCGCACTCCAATTCAAGCTTTATAAACTTTGAAATTTCAAACTCCTACATCCGATGCCAAAACCTATCAAATCACGTCCGATTGACCCCAAATTTTGCACACAAGTCATATTCAAAATTGCGGACCTGCTTCAACTTTCGGAATTGGAATCCGACCCCGATATCAAAAAGTCAAACTCTCGGTCAAACTTCTCAAAAACCTTCAAATTTCTATCTTTAGCCAAATGACTTCAAAATGACCTCCGGACATCCGAATTCACTTCCGATCGCGCTCCCAACTCCAGAATCGCCATACGGAGCTATTCCCAGACTCAGATCCCAAACGGATCTCTATAACACTGAGATGCCTTCCAACCCAAACTTATGAAATTCTTCTAAAATACTAACTTCCACAATATACGCCGAAACGCTCCTGGGTTATCCAAAATCCGATCAGGACATACGCTCTAGTCCGAAATCATCATACAAACCTGTTGGAACCTTCAGATCCTGATTCCAAGTTCGTTTACTCAAAATTACAATCTTAGTTGATTTCACCAACTTAAGGCTTCTGAAATGAGAATTGTCTTTCCAAATCAATTCTAAACTTCCTGGAATTCAATTCCGACCACGCCCACGTGTCATAATACCTGAAACGAAGCTTCTCACGACTTCAAACCGCTGAACGACGCGCTAGAGCTCAAAACGACCGATTGGGTCATTACATTCTCCCCCACTTAAACCGACGTTCGTCCTCGAACGTGCTAAGAACTGCTCTGGAGTTACCTGAAACCACTGCTTAACATCTCAAGCACCTGCCCGTGCTACCACAACCCAGTCGAGCACAATAGCCTGATCAAATCTTGAGATTTCTTCTTTATCCATATAATAAGCTCAGAATTCATTCAAACACCTGAAATTTCTCTGCCTGGCCTAGTTCCAACATATAAACACCGTATCAACTACCACACGATATACCAGATATAACTGCATACCCTTGCTGAATTGGCACCATGCGCCGCATAACCCATCGTCTGACCACAATGAACTCCCTGAACCTTAATAGCCAAAATTCCACGAATCTGATGCTCCTAATGCACCTCATAACAAATATACATACACCCTGCTATAATGCTGACGATACCACCACATCGGAGGAAACGTGCAGAAATTCATATTCAACTGCAATGTTAACAAATCTTTGAATACCTCATCTTGACTAAAATCATCACTTTAGTATGAACTTGAATAATGGTATTTGTTCTTTAATATACACTTCACATAACCTCATCGCACTGATCCTTGATCCAAAAATCTCGTCTCACCCAGTATGAACTGCTCAGACAACAAACCACCCCAACATGACCAACAGCCTCACATGATACCACGTCGCGCCAATAGGCCATAACTCGAACATGATAATAAGAAATGACTCAGGACGGAACTATTCAGCTCACGCATCTAATATGAATTCTTACCAGAAAATAGGGAATAAAACACAAGAAAAAAAATACATCTCAACCCTTCTCATAATCACACTGTTGCGGCGTGCAACACGATCTGAATAACATATCCGTGGTGGCGTGCCACCTGATCCCATCATAAAACTCACAAAAGAAATATACACGGAGCTGAATCTCTCACTATTACAAATTACTGAATATCGATCACAAGCACACTAAGTGCATAATACCGTCCTAGAGAGACTGATAAAGCCGTAGGCTACATAAATCAAGCACAACTGAGGTGCGATATACATATACATATACACTCTGGATCTCAAGAGCTATCCTTCTCACATAACATCCCCACTACGCGGGACCTCAACACATAAGAAATTATCAAAGTCGTTTCACAACTCACACGGCACAATCACGATCACACATGAATCTGACGAAGACGGAACAACACCCGCTGTTCTAATACCTTTCCGCGAAAAGCGCTCTACTGAAAGGAACATGCCTGGCTCATACGGAGCCCATAATCATATTTAAATCCATCCACAAACATCGAGCTACCTTGCTCGCACCAACTATGCTAATAGATTTTGCTTGGGTCCATATTAACCCACCTTCTCTCGTAATACACGAGAACGACCATCATCACCGGGACTAACACCCCATAATCCATAATCAACTGAACTGAACGCCCTCCAGGCATAAATTCTCAATTAAGAAATATTGTACTTCTTTATACTCAGTCCAAATCTGAAATCCATCAGGTGACTACATGTCATACTTTACACAATGTTTTCGCGTTCATGCTTCCACGACCTTCCACAAAAGGCAACAAGTCTGCCCATCCATAACACCGACCAAAGTGAGTCCGCAAAACACATCGAGAACCCAGGACCAGGGTACAAAGCCTCCTTCACCGAATACCGATCTCATGTGACACTGAAGATAACACCAACTTACTCTGAACTTTCAAATCACTTTGTCTTGCTCTTCCGAGCTCATGGTATCCTTATAAACATCGGACCGAAATCTCGATTCTTACTCCCAGTTACATACTGCTTACCGCACCTAACATGCCAATATGAGGTAGCACAAGAATTCCATCACAACTTCCGAACCACCAATAGGGTGAACACTTCATCATATAGAAACTTTTTACTTGACTCAATTCAAGAGTACCATCTCAACACACGAGTGAATTCCCATTATTACCCAATCATGCAAATCCTTAAGTAGTAGTCTATACTACCATAACCCTTCGGGGGTCCGCCTACACCTGACAGGCCATAGCACTAAAATGCTCCCACATGAGACCGTTACGACGGCCGACAAGCCCCGTACACACCGGCACAAACCACATGCTTAACTAAATCACATCAAAGGAACCGATCACTGCCGCAAATGTGCCAGTTCAACCATGGCTAATCAATCTATCTTCAATTAATCATCTTCAATTGCCTCAAGAATAATAACAACTTCCTTCAACCCATAACAAACTCAACCCTCACTCATCCCGAGTGACCTTGATTCACGAGACTACGCTGCCCAAATCCCGCAACCCGTCTCATACCCTTCTGATAATTCTTTTCTACAATCCGGAGTCTATTTCTCTCACTCCTTCAATGCTATCCTGCGTGCTAAAACATATCATAGAACATTCCAACCATCCTTTTTTTTCTCAGGGATTACTCTGCAAAAGCTCAATTCTCGATCATAATGCTTCCTGAAATCCTTAAACGCCACATTCTTAACTTTTGAACTCACTAGGACCGCTAGTGAGAGTCACCCACTTCGAGTGGCCTCGAATACAATCAACTACAAGGCTCTCCTAGCACAGGAACACCCTTTTCAATGAAACACGTGACTGAGTCACTAACCTGACAAATCACCTATGCCTTAAGCAAAATTCTGGATCTTCCAAAGCCTAACCCTGCCCCGACAGGGCCAAATTTTGCACACATTCATCAAATCCCTTGAACAATCAGCATTTTACTCTTTTACCTTAGCTGAAATAACTCGCCAACACGCCAAAAATTTGCAACCCTATGAGAAGACAACCCTACAGCCATACTGCAGATGGTGGCACTCCCCCACTTAGCCCGAAGCCACTCCTTGCACCACTCTAGAACCTGCTGAGACCCTTTCTCCTTTGATAACACGATCCCTGCCAACCGCATTCTTCAACACTTCTTCTCAATACTCTGACCCCACGCAACCGAAGAAACCATAGCACCGCCGAACCTAACACATTCCATCCGATCAATGACGATGACTACACGTCACAGGTTCATATACCACCCCACTTGAAGACACCCAGTCTTACTACTTTATCAACCCCAACCAGACCATTCAGAATCCAAATGCCTTTCCTCTACCAGAACTAAAACACCGAAATCTCGAAATCAAAATATGAGAAGACCTCCCTTCAACAATTCATCACCCCCAACGTACGGGCAAGCATTCTATCATCATATCAACACCGCGCGACAATCAATTTCAAACATCATCACCACCCGAGCACAACCTTAAGGCTCCTAGAAACACAACTACTAATCTGAAATAACACATTAGCCATTTGTAGGGCCATAACAACAACCACGACCATTTACACATGGAATCATGTCGGATTACATTCATAGCACCATTCCTAATCCTTAAATTCCTGATCCATAGCAAGTGCTTCGCGACGCGTAAGATTGAGTAGGAATGAACATAGGCATAGGCCTCAAAGGAATCAACTCGCATGATGAAGAATCAAGAAGGGAAGTACTCCTAATAGCCCTGTAGCCTCTCGAAGATAAGTACAGACGTCTCCGTACGTATCTGCAAGACTCTACTAGACTTGCTCATGACTCGTGAGACCAAAGGGAACCTAGCGCTCTGATACCATGTTGTCACGACCCAAAATCCCTAAGGTCGTGATGGCGCCATACATCTATGTCAGGCAAGCCAATTCATTCATTAATTGAAACGACTTTCCGATTTTAAAACATTTATGAAAACATTTCTTTTTCCTAAATTACATATTAACCAAATAAAAGTCTATTAATTAAAACCAATGGTTTAAAGATTACACTTAAGCAATTATATCCCAATACATAACCCAGAACCCGGTGTCACAAGTACATGAGCAATTTCTAAGAATTCAACAATCATTACAAGCCTGTCCGAAATACAACTAGACAAGGTAATTTAAATGAAATAGATACAGTGCGAAGGAGACTCTGTCAGCTGCGGATTGCCTCCAGATGATGCAACTCGCCTAAGTCTCCGAATCCTCCATATTTCTATGAAAGTACCTGTGAAATAAAAATGCACAGCAAGTGTAGCATTAGTACAAAATAACGTGTACTCAGTAAGTCGCCCGCCTAACCTCAGAGAGGTAGTGACGAGAGGTCAAATTAGACACTTACTAGGGTCCGACAATATAATATATGACAGAATATGATGAAATATAGTAGACATGTAAGACAGTGAGCAACGAGTACATATCAAGTACAGAAATCCAGGTAACCACTAAGAATAAACAACAATGTACACTTTCCTTTTTCCCAAATACATGTCAAGCCAATACGAATAGAATAGTACCAAATAGTCATGCACACACAAGGGTAAGTCAACCGGCCGGAGTCATAAGATAGGCATGCCCGTGCACTGCCGAGGATCGAACGTCCCGTACCAAAAGTGCACCCCCCCACAAAGTACTCACATCTATGCACTACCGAGGATCGAACGACCCGTACCAAAAGTGCATCTTTTAACCTCTCTATGCACTTCCGAGGATCGAACGGCCCGTACCAAAAGTGCATCTCTCAATATAATAATCCTCTCTGTGCACTTCCTAGGATCGAACGGCCCGTTCCGTAGGTGCACCTCTTAATATAATTATCATAACTATGCGCTGCTGAGGATCGAACGACCCGTACCAAAAGTGCATTCTAAACCCGCCGTGGCGTACGACCCGCTCCCATGAGAGTAGGGGAAATAACACTCCGCTCATGGAATGTAACTTGCGAAGCGGTCGCAGACAGACATGCACAATCAACAATCTACCCCCGAACACGTTGGAAACACAAATACTCAAGTAAATGACTGATTTCTCTTTTATAAACCACAAATAGTATTTAAATCTCTTTTTCAAAATTCACTTGCCGAGTTTTATATAACGTTTAATAACACAACCTTATTCGGAAATACAATTGCCGCGAAGGAAATAAATTCTTTTTTTTTATTTAGAAAGTAAACTCTAATCTTCCTTAGTCATTAAATTACAATTTTGATTATATTAGCAGTCTAACATCACAGACAAGATCACAGGTACAATAGGCAGGGCATGCTAGTGGGTCCTAGGCTACCCGGACATGGCATAGTAGTAGCTACGTATGGACTCCCATCACCTCGTGCGTACGTAGCCCCCGAAGACAATATCACATACTTAATTAATTCACCTAGGGGAAAATTCCTCCTCACAAAGTTAGAAAGGAGACTTAACTCGCTCCGAAATTTCATACCCGACTTCCAGGCCTCTATGTCGACTTCAATGGATGCGCAACGCCCCCAAATTATCCAAATAATGATAAACCAATGAAAACATATTCAAATATTTGTTAATAATTCAGATTATATAAGCACCCATCTCCGCTCAAGGAATTGACCAAAACGCCCTCGGGCCCACGTGCCCGGATTCCAAAATTTCTCGAAGATAAATTCTACGCATAACTTTACTAACTCAAATATACAATTTGTTACAATTTTCATGCTCAAATTCATGGTAAAAGTCCAAAATTCCAAGTTCTAGGTCTTCCCCAAAAATCCCAAATTTATACGAAGCTGAAACGAAGCCCACGGGTCATAATACCTGAAACGAAGCTGTTTACGACTTCAAACCATTGAACGACGCATTAGAGCTCAATACGACTGGTCGGGTCGTTACATGACCTTTTTGACCACTACACATATCACACACATTCCACACATTAGATTTAGTTGGTGCTGTCACGCCCCAAAATCGAGTGACGCGACCGGCACTCGACCAGGTGACCCCCAGTCAAGCGAACCTGATTTGCCTTTCCCACCCAACGCGTTTTCCCATGTTTATAACATACATTATTTATGTGAAATAGTGAGATAAGCTTAAAAGTGCGTTAATACCACATTAAGTCCAATTCATACATATTAGATACGCCACTTCCTGATACGGACCACGATTACAAATGCATACAAACACTGCCCAAAATATACATATGCACCCACATAGTGTCTACGGAGCCTCTAAGAGTACTAGGAGCTTATACAATACTTGTCGTCAACAAGGCCCCGGCTATACCTTACAACACATAATACACTTAAACGGGAGAAGGCCTGAACTACACATGGCCCCGAGAGGAAGTGGGGCTCACCAGTACAGCTGAAAAGGATGGAGAAGGCACCACTAACGGCGAGCTGAGCAATCTGCTATGGAACCACCTACATCCATATAAAATATGTAGCGCCCCTGGCAAAAGAGACATTAGTACTGTGGAATAGTACTAGTATGTATAAACAAACTTTATCCCAAGTACAATCAAACAATACACAATTAAGGGACAACAATAAACCAATTAATCAATGCACGTGGAAGGACACAACCAAAATTAGACAAGATGCACAATCTCTCCTTTTCCCCTTTCAACATCATCATATTCAAGAGCTCATAGATTTTCATTTTAGTAGTGATAACGATCATATTTCATCTTTATTACCTCGGCCACCCTTATTACTTCAGCCACCCTTATTACCTTAGCCACCCTTATCACCACAAACAATCAACCTTATTACTTCGTGTTGCGGCGTGCAACCCGACCCCGCCTTAAAATTTTAATTCACAGCAAACTCACAAACAATTTCATCACAAGAATCACCATTTCAAGGAATGCAAATTCATATCAACGACTTATTTATTTTGGCCCAAGGCACCATAACTCTTATCAAGTAGTAATTTCATGAACACGGTGTTGCCACAATTGCTCAATTCAGTTACATTGTTTCACAATACCCTTTGTCATTACTTTCCACGTATGGCTTTCAACTATTTTACACATTCCCACATTTGAGCACATTATCAATCTTTCATTCATTACACATCAAACACCTTTCACAACTTCATACAACACAGTAGCATGACAATCAACCAGGAAAAATCAAAAAATAGAATCTCACACCTCAACATGTTTGAACAATCAATTCACATATTTCCAAACAAGGTACACATACCAAATACTCGGACCCAACAAGAGGATTCTACGAAGGTTAAAGTTAGCCATACATACTTGGGGTCGAAATTCCTTTTTAACTTTTACTCACAAATCACCGGACCGACTAGTACCGTCAATCTAGTTCACAATTAAAAGTATTCAACTCAGAATTGGAAACCATGCATACAATTTAAACTCTTTTTAAGCATTTATCAATTGCTATGTGATCCCCCCCCCCCTAGATTGCCAACCACTTATCTGTGAAGCTTACCCCAACCCGCTTCCTCTTACTAGATTATGGACATTAATGATCATGCATGCAAGGTATAAACTTACATTTTCAAGAATTAATTCATGAGAGTCCCCCTTTTTTTTAAAATAAGAAAACTAATGAAAAGAGTTTGGGGATTCTTACCTGTTAGAATGAAGAAGAAGAAGATGATTACTCGAAATTTCCAGGCCCGAGTGACTTTGAAAATCCAATTGATAAAGATGAAGCTTTCTCTCTCAAGAACCCTCTCTCTAATTTGGTTCAGAAAATGGTTAAAAATGAAAGGGAGGGGTGTTTTAATGAACTGGGGTCGGGTTTTTAAAAAATTAGAAAAGTAGGGCCCGACACAAGAATGTGGTCAGGAATGCGATCGCATTCCTGACATGCGGTTCGCAGATCTGACCGCACAATGGCCCTCAAGATGGGCCAAAAATCAAGAACATATTGCCCAGGTATGCGACCAGTTGTGCGGTCAGCATACACGTTATGCGATCATATACTGGACCGCATAGTTGACTTCAAATGGGGCAGTATTCTGCCTAGGTATGCGACCATTATGCGATCCGCATACATGCTGTGCGATCACATAGTGCGTCGCAAATACCTACTTTCTGGAAAATTATATTCTTTAAGGCTCGGGGTACTTTTACTCAGTTCAGGTCCNATTCCCACAATAAAACAACTCGGGGACTTGTTCGGCATTATTTTTAAACAAGAAAATTTTATGGGGCCTTACATCCTCCCCCCCTTAAAATCATTCGTCCTCGAATGAGGGTTTTGGAAATCATTCGTTTTGAAATCATGATATGCAACTTCCAGATTTTCACAACTTCGATCTTTTAGAAAAATTTCGTCAGAGTTCCCTTTGTAATTAGACCTATCTACCCGACAAAGAGCCCCCGAAACATATTTCCAAGCACCATTACACAATTTTAATCACCCAATAGCTCACACACAACGTTGTTACTCCGACAATTTGTAGACATTCAATCATTTTGTCAGCTACACATAGTTCTTTCCTCTTATACCACAAGTTTATTCATGGTTCACATTGCACATACTTGGTTGTTTTAATGAGTCCCATACAACCCAATCACTTCAATATACTATATTCATTTCAATTAATTACTACCAACCTATTCTACCATTAATCACTTGCCTAGAACATATGTTTCACAAAACGTTCATTTACCTCAGGGGTTGCGCACTACCCCAAATAGAACAGCGAGTCCGGTTTTAGCACACATTGGGAAATTACAGAAATAAGGCAGCTAGGGGAAGATGGGGTGCTTTTGCACAGAACCGAACGTAAAGTTAAAGGAGAGGGTTCTGACTACTAGACTTGTTCAAACAAGTGGGGATATATTTCTTTCATCTCATTTTCCGCTTCCCACGTGGCTTCCTCAACGCGCTGACTTTGCCATAATACTTTGACCGAAGCAATTTCTTTGTTCCTCAATTTATGGACTTGTCTATCAATGATAGTAACCAGAACCTCCTCATATGATAATTCTTCATTAACCTCAATGGTCTCAAATGGCATGATGACTGATGGATCTCCAACCACTTTCTTCAACATGGACACGTGGAACACCGGGTGCACTAATGACAATTCATGGGGTAATTCCAACCTATAAGCCGCTTGTCCTATCCTTTGAGAAATCCGATATGGCCCGACATACCTTGGGCTCAATTTTCCTTTCTTCCTAAACCGCATCACTCCCTTCATGGGAGATACTTTCAAGAATACCCAATCATCAACTTGGAATTCCAATTCTCTTCGACGAATGTCCGCATAGGATTTTTGACGGCTCTGAGCGGTTTTCATCCTCTCCCCAATGACTCTGACTTTTTCCAAAGCCTGGTGCACAAGATCCGGTGCCAACAATTCTGTTTCACCAACCTCGAACCACCCAACCGGAGATCTACACTTTTTTCCGTACAATGCCTCAAATGGGGCCATCTGAATACTAGCGTGAAAGCTATTATTGTAATAAAATTCGATAAGCGGTAAATGATTATCCCAACTACCCTTGAAGTCCAATACACAAGCCCGTAACATATCTTCAAGCGTCTGAATAGTCCGCTCTGCCTGACCATCAGTCTTCGGGTGGAAAGTTGTGCTGAGATTTACCTGAGTACCCAAACTTTGCTGAAATTTCCTCCAAAAATTAGCTGTGAACTGGGTCCCTCGGTCCGATATAATAGAAACTGGAGTACCATGAAGCCTGACTATTTCCTTGGTATACAACCGAGCGTACTGTTCTGCAATATCGGTGGACTTGACCGGCAAGAAGTGAGCTGATTTCGTGAGTCGATCCACTATCACCCAAATCGATTC
Source organism: Nicotiana paniculata (assembly GCA_005239505.1). Lineage (NCBI taxonomy): Eukaryota > Viridiplantae > Streptophyta > Magnoliopsida > Solanales > Solanaceae > Nicotiana > Nicotiana paniculata. The sequence goes on along the minus strand of ML307756.1, from coordinate 7,877 downwards.
GAACTTACGCTGAGTGCGAGGTAACCTACCACTAAATCCATGTTGATCATTTCCCATTTCCACACTGGAATTTACATAAGCTGAGTTAACCCACCAAGCCTCTGATGCTCGGCCTTCACCTGCTGACAATTCGGACATTTAGACACAAAGTCCACCACACCTGTTTTCATACCTCTCCACCAATAAATTTCCCGGAGATCTTGATACATTTTCGTGGAACCTGGGTGCATGGAATACCTGGAATTGTGAGCTTCCGCCATCACCCTCTCCCGAAGATTATCCACATTAGGAACACATAACCTTCCCTGGCACCGCAAAACACCATCATCGCTCCCAAACAGAAATGCTGAGTTCTTGCTATTCAAAACTACCTCCTTTAACCGCGCCAATGCTGGATCAATAAACTGCTTCTCCTTGACTTCCGCTACACGCGATGATTCTGCCCCAATATTCACCATGACTTTCCTCTCGTCTGAGGTTGAGAGACCGACCCCCCGACTAGCCAACTGATAAATCTCCTGAGCCAACGGCCTATGATCTTCCTCCAAATGAACCAGACTACCCATAGACTTCCGACTGAGAGCGTCAGCCACTACATTTTCTTTCCCTGGATGGTACAGAATGTTCATATCATAATCCTTAAGCAATTCTAACCATCGCCGTTGCCTTAAATTTAACTCCTTCTGCCTAAACAAATATTGGAGACTGTTGTGGTCTGAGAACACGTCCACATGGACCCCATACAAATAACGTCGCCAGATTTTTAGTGCAAACACAACTGCAGCGAGTTCTAAATCATGTGTCGGATAATTCTTCTCGTGATTCTTGAGTTTCCTGGAAGCATAGACTATAACCTTCCCGTGTTGCATCAACACACATCCCAAACTAACCTTTGAAGCATCACAATAAACCACAAATCCCTCCATGCCTTCTGGCAAAGTTAACACCGGTGCTGAAGTCAATCTTGATTTCAATTCCTGAAAGCTCTTCTCACAAGCATCGGACCATTGGAACTTAGTTTCCTTCTGCATCAATTTAGTCAATAGGGAGTCGAGGGTAGATAACCTCTCCACAAACCTCCGATAATACCCAGCTAGACCCAAAAAACTGTGAATCTCTGTCAGGGTCGTTGGTCTAGGCCGATCCTTTACTGTTGTGATCTTGTGGGGGTCAACCTTAATCCCTTCTCTGGAAACAACATGACCCAAAAATGTGACTGACTTCAACCAAAATTCACATTTTGAAAACTTGGTATACAATTGGTGCTGATGAAGAGACTGTAGAACTGCCCTGAGGTGATTAGCATGGTCCTTCCGACTGCGCGAGTAGACAAGGATGTCATAAATAAAAACAACCACGAAGGAGTCCAAAAGCGGTTTGAAAACTCGATTCATATGATCCATGAAAGCCGCTGGAGCATTGGTCAGCCCAAAGGAAATTACCAAGAATTCAAAATGGCCATAACGAGTTCTAATGGAGGTCTTAGGAATATCCTACTCTCTGATCTTCAACTGGTGATATCCCGACCGTAAATCAATTTTGGAGAAGAAGCTCGCACCCTGCAATTGGTCGAACAAATCATCTATCCGAGGCAGTGGATACTTGTTTTTGATATTGACTTTGTTGAGCTGCTGATAATCAATACACATCCGAAGCAACCCATCCTTCTTCCTGACGAAAAGAACCGGAGCGCCCAACGGCGACACACTGGGCCGAATGAACCCCTTCTCTAATAACTCTTTCAACTGCTCTTTTAACTCCCTCAACTCTGCTGGTGCCATTCTATACGGGGGAATAGATATTGGCTACGTATACATCAATCCCAAAATCAATCTCCCTATCTGGCAGAATCCCTAGAAGCTCTTCCAGAAACACCTCAAGAAACTCATTCACGACTGGAACGGACTCGGGGGCATATACTTCTGAAGTGGTGTCCGCAACCAGGAACAAGTGATAAATACACCCCTTTTTAATCATCTTTGAGGCCTTAAGGTAGGAAATAAACCTACCCTTCCACGACACACCATTCCCTTTCCACTCAATAACTGACTCGTTAGGAAACTCTAGTCTCATAATTCTGGTTCGGCAGTCGAGTTTGCAAAGCACGAGTAAATCCAATCCATCCCCATGATAACATCGAAATCCACCATCCCAAGTTCGATAAGATCGACCGTGGTATCTCGACCACACACCGTGACAACACAATTCCTATAGACTCGCGCGGCTGTAATGGAATCACCAACCGGAGTCGACACAGAGAACGGCTCATGAAGCTGTTCGGGTTCTATCCCAAAACTTGAAGCAATAAATGGGGTAACATAGGACAAAGAGGACCCCAGGTCAATAAGAGCATAACAATCAAGGGCTTGGACAGTCAGAATACCTGTAACAACATCTGGGGAAACCTCCGTACTCTGGGAATCACTCAAAGCATAGAACCGGCTGGGCCTACCTCTACCACGAGCCCCACCTCTAACTGCACCACGCTCTGCTGGAGCTGGAGGACGTACTGAAGATGCGGCAATCGAAGAGCCGTACGGCTGAGCAAAACCACTACCCATGCCCTGACAGGGCGCACGGTAATCCCGCTGAATATGACCTCTCACCCCACACCCGTAGCATATAGGGATATCTAGGTAACAAGAATCGGTATGGAACCTCCCACACTTAGGTCACAGAGTCCTCCTCTGCTGCTAGAACCTCCCTCCTGGACGACCGGACTGATGGGTCTCCTGCTACCTGATCTTGGCCCCCAGTGACTGCTCTGCTGATAACGAGACACTGATGGCGGTGCACTGGATGAGGACTGAGCATAAGACTGGGATGGCCCTGATGGCCCTCTCCCCTGAACCAGTCTCCCTCCTCCAACTGAACTCCCTGAGTGGCCCGCTGATCGGGCCCTACTAATACTCTCCTTCTCCGACCTTATCTTTAATTTTCTAGCCTCCATGGCCTGGGAGAACCCCCACTATCTTACCATAATTCATGTCTGATAGCAAGGCAGCTGTAGCAGCTTCATTCACAACCAAGGGACTGAGGCCTTGAACGAACCGTCGAACTCTGGCATCCATAGTCGATACCAATTGAGGAGCGTACTTGGACAACCTCACAAAATCCATGTGGTACTCCCACACACTCATATTACCCTGCTTGAGAACTTCAAACTTCGTAGCACGGGCTTCCATAGTCTCGGCAGGCAAGAAGTGATCCATAAAAGCATCAACGAACTTATCCCATCTCGCCGGAGGACTTCCCTCCCCACGGGAATCCTCCCACATCTCGAACCAGAAATACGCTGCTCCCCTTAGCATTTAAGATGCTAACTCAACCCCCTATGTCTCTGTGGCCTTCATAACCTGAAGTGTCTTGTACATTTCATCTAGAAAGTCCTGCGGATCAGCCTTTGGATCAATACCTGAGAACTCTAGAGGGGCCAACCGCAAAAACTGGTTGACTCTGGAACCGGCGGAATCTCCCTATTCGCTAGAGGATGCAGGGGAAGCATGAGATCTTTGGGCCTGAGCGGCTACTAGCTGGGTCAACATATGAATAGCTCCCGTGAGGTCCCCATCGGAAGTACCGGGACCTGGAGCTAGAACAGAGTAAGGATCAGGAATATCGGAGGGAGGGGTTGTAGCACCCTCCACCGCAGCAGGAATAAGAACACTCTGATCTGGAATAGGTAGGCCAGATGGATTCAAGGTCGGGGATTCGCTCCCACCCGAAACATCGGGTATAGAATTTACGGCCACACTTGGGGCGGCATTGGCCTCTAGGCCGAGTCGAGCTCTCTTTCTTGGTGCCATTACTGAAAATTTTGGAACAGAGCACGAGTTAGGCAAAAATATTCTCACTTTCCACTTCACCGCATGATACAGAGTAATAATAAAAAGGGTGTTTCCTAAATGTCCATGTAGCACCCAAATTATAGATGTGGTCGACAACACACCGATAAGAAGGGCTCTACTAGACACGGCTCTGAGACATCCTAGGACACTTTTAAAACCTTAAGCTCTGATACCAAGTTTGTCACGCTCCAAAATTGAGGACGCTACTGACACTCGACCGGGTGACCCCCAGTCAAGCAAACCTGATTTTCCTTTCCCACCCAACGCATTTTCCCGTGTTTATAACATACATTATTTATGTGAAATGGTGAGATAAGATTAAAAGCGCGTGAATACCACATTATGTCCAATTCATAGATATTAGATACGCCACTTCCTGATACGGACCACGATTACAAATACATACAACCACTGCCCAAAATATACATATACACCCACATAGTGTCTACGGAGCCTCTAAGAGTACTAGGAGCTTATACAATACTTGCCGGCAACAAGGCCCCGGTTATACCTTACATCACATAATACACTCAAAAGAGAGAAGGCCTGAACTACACATGGCCCCGAGAGGAAGTGGGGCTCACCAGTACAGCTGAAAAAGATGAGGAGAAGGCACCACTAACGGCGAGCTGAGCAACCTGCTATGGACACACCTACATCCATATAAAAGATGTAGCGCCCCCGGCAAAAGGGACATTAGTACTGTGGAATAGTACTAGTATGTATAAACAAACTTTATCCCAAGTACAATCAAACAATACACAATTAAGGGACAACAATAACCAATTAATCAATGCACGTGGAAGGAAACAACCAAAATCAGACAAGATGCACAATCTCTCCTTTTCCCCTTTCAACATCATCATATTCAAGAGCTCATAGATTTTCATTTCAGTAGTGATAACGATCACATTTCATCCTTATTACCTCGGCCACCCTTATTACCTCGACCACCCTTATCACCACAACCCATCAACCTTATTACTTCATGTTGCGGCATGCAACCCGACCCCGCCTAACAATTTTAATTCACAGCACACTCACAAACAATTTCATCACAAGAATCACCATTTCAAGGAATACAAATTCATATCAACGATTTATTTATTTGGGCCCAAGGCACCATAACTCTTATCAAGTAGTAATTTCATGAACATGGTGTTGCCATAATTGCTCAATTCAGTTACATTGTTTCACAATACCCTTTTTCATTACTTTCCACGTATGGCTTTCAACTATTTTACACATTCCCACATTTGAGCACATTATCAATCTTTCGTTCATTACACATCAAACACCTTTCACAACTTCATACGGCACAATAGTATGACAATGAACCAGGAAAAATCAGAGAATAGAATCTCACACCTCAACACGTTTGAACAATCAATTCATATATTTCCAAACAAGGTACACATATCAAATACTCGGACCTAACAAAAGGATTCTACGAAGGTTAAAGTTAGCCATACATACCTGGGGTTGAAATTCGTTTTTAACTTTTACTCACAAATCATCGGACCGACTAGTACCGTCAATCTAGTTCACAATTAAACATATTTAACTCAAAATTTGAAACCATGCATACAATTTAAACTCTTTTTAAGCATTTATCAACTGCTATGTGATCCCCCCCTTAGATTTCCAACCCCTTATCTGTGAACCTTACCCTAACTCGCTTCCCCTTACTAGATTATGGACATTAATGATCATGCATGCTAGGTATAAAATTACATTTTCAAGAATCAATTCATGAGAGTCCCCCTTTTGTTTAAAATCAGAAAACTAATGAAAAGGGTTTGGGGATTCTTACTTGTTAGAATGAAGAAGAAGATGATTACTCGAAATTTCCAGGCCCGAGTGACTTTGAAAATCCAATTGATAAAGATGAAGCTTTCTCTCTCAAGAACCCTCTCTCCCCTCTCTCTAATTTTGTTCAGAAAATGGTTAAAATGAAGGGGAGGGGTGTTTTAATGAACTGGGGTCGGGTTTTTAAAAATTTATAAAAATAAGGCTGATTGCATTCCTGACATACGGTTCGCAGATCTGACCGCACGATGGCACTCAAGATGGGCTAAAAATCCAGAATACACTGCCCAGGTATGCGACCAGTTGTGCGGTTTGATTACTCGTTATGCGATCGCATGCTGGACCGCATAGTTGACTTCAAATGGGGCAGTATTCTGCCTAGGTATGCGACCATTATGTGGTCAGCATACACGTTGTGCGATCGCATAGTGCGTCGCATAACACCTACTTTCTGGAAAATTATATTCTTTAAGTCTCGGAGTACTTTTTATTTAGTTCAGGTCCGTTTCAAAGATTCCCACAATAAAACAACTCAGGGACTTTGTTCGGCAATATTTTTATACAAGAAAATTTTACGGGTCCTTACAGTTGCACATAACTCGCTCTCGGGAATATTTTGATAATTTTGTCCTGGGTGGTTTCATCCACAATAAGCATAACGAGGATCAAAAGTAGAATTACCAACATCCATATTCTCATAGTTCCATGATGCCATGTTTTTCAAATTAACAAATAAAACTAAAATAAAGAAAATAAAATTAAATACAGAAAAAAAAATTCAAACTTGAAACCTAGCAATATGTACACTTACAACTACACCGTTAGTTCCCCGAAAACGGCGCCAAAATTTGATCACCCCAACTCTAGTCCTAAAAAGGATAAGTGGGCGCTGCAAATATAATCCAGTCTAAAATTCCGGAGTCGAATCCCACAGAGAACTAAGGTTTCGCTATAACTGTTCAATATCGCAAATAAGACAAGCTCGACTAAGTTTCTAAGTTATAAAGATTAAGATTTTTATATATAACTAATTAACTAAGAAACTAAAGCAGTAAATTAACAAGTAAAGATACTAAGGGTTGGAGATTAAATTTAGGAGGTCTAGAGTTATGATTTCCCCAACTGTCGGAATCCTTCCCGCTATGTTTTTTTATGATTTCGCCTATGTGTTCTCTACTGGCCGTGAGCACTTTAGGTGCCCTAATTCTCTCTCGATAAACTACAACAATTTACTAGACATATTCTCTCGAACTACGCTAGTTGGCTTTATCTAACCGATCATTATGACCACGTCAAGGCTTTGTTCTTTCTAAACCTACCTTTAAACCTGTTGTATTGATTTCTCACATACGTTAGGAGTGTCGTTGTTCAACAACCACCTAAATATGTATCCTTTCTCAAGCAACACATAATAAATAGGCACAGTCAATTGATGGTCATTCAATCAACAACAATAAACACGTAGTTGAACAAGTAGAGAAATCCAACGACTCAATTATATAAAAACATAAAAAGAATTTATCTTACAAAAGGTTCCATCAAAACCCTAGATAACAGATTAATTATTCATAATAGTATGTAAGACTAAAACACTAGAAGTCATAACCAACAATGAAAAATAGGAAGAGGAAGGAAAAACTCGTACAAGAATTCCTCTCCTTGCTCCTATTGTGTCTCTGCCTCCTTAGGTCGAATTTGTGTCAAAAGTATGTCCAACCTCCTCAAAATACCATTTTCCATGTATATGTACCAAGTAGGTTCGGTTCAAACAATTATACCTTCACCTATGCAAAAAAGGACAGTTTTTCGGTCCGGAGTAGCGCGGCCGTTCTAAGACCCGCTAGTGGCCGCGCACATCGAAAAGTTTCTACCCCATTTGCACGTCAGGTCCGCGGTCGCGGTTTCAATCACATTTTTCACCCTTTTCCGTTTGGAATTTGGAAAATGTAAAACCTGAAAGTTTTAGCCCTTTGAGTTATCTTTTCAACCATATATTATATAGTCCAAATGGAGTTTGGCGAAAAAAGTTATGTCTATTTTACTAGACAGAGCGCAATATGCCTCCTCGAGTCTTCGCTTGTTCTTAACTATCAAATTTGACCCCTGAACACGATCCCAGCTTAATTCCCTGGGCTTTTACTCAGACTTCAAATCTCTAAATCACTTGAATTCATTCCATAACATCTATATAGCTCGGAATCACTCCTACAAGGTATAAAA